>QRFJ01001148.1:656436-733167 GCA_006176705.1 Cocos nucifera
TCTAACTCCTCAAATTTCATTCCATATTTCAATGATTTTTTGCAGTCGACTAGTATACTTTATTCATACGTTCTTTACCATATAATCATTGATATAGCACAGGCTGTTACTTTCTATTTTACTATCTATAAAATAAATTAATTCGATTAATATGGCTCAAATTATTCAAATTGATTAAATACATGATCAAATTAATTTAACCTAGCACTAAGTTGACATAACTTTTAAATTAATCTAATTCATGTAAATTAGTTAAACTAAATTAACTAGATATAATCTAATTTACTTCAATTAATTCAAGTTTAATTCAAATTTAATTAAATTTATTTAAATTAATATAAATTATAAAAAATTAAAATAAAATTATACAACATAACAGAATTTAAAGTAATTATAATCTATAATCTAATTAACATAATTACCTAATTATAAATAAATAAATAAATATAGCATAAATTAGTCATAATATATAAATTCAATATAAAACTAATTCAATAAATATAGCTAAATTATTCAAATTGATCAAAATACATGCAAAATTATTTAACCTAGCACTAAATTGACAAGACTTAATTAAATTAATCTAATTCATGTAAGTTAATTCAAGTAAATAATTAGCATAATCTAATTTACTAAATTAATTCAAGTTTAATTCAAATTATTTAATTAACATAAATTATAATAAATTAAGATAAAATTAGTATAATATAAAAATTTAAAGTAGTTATAATTTGGATAATTAATTAACATAATTAATCTAATTATTATAAATAAATAAAATAATATAGCATAAATTAGTCATAATATATAAAAATATTCAAACATAATAAATTATTAAAATAAAATTTTAGAATTATCATATAATAAAATTATCTGACTGGTTGACAAAGATGCCCAGACGGAGGGGGGACCGGCGTTGGGGTAGTGAGACTGGAGGTGGGGTTGAGGAGCTAGGGGATAGGATTGTAGGAATCAAAGAGAGGGGGGAGGTGGGACCGGGGTGGGGCTAGGGATCAGGCGAGTGGGAACCATTGATCGGTGGCAGGGGATAGGAGGGACCGGGGGTGGGGCAGGAAATCAAAAGAAGGTCAAAATGGGGCTGGATGGGGGGAAGAGGGTGGCGGGACTAGGGGTGGGGTAGGAAACTGAGAAAAAAAAGGCCAAAATGGGACTGGACGGGAGGGCGGGGGTATTGCGGTTAGGGTAGGGAACCCAAAAAAAAAAAAAGATCAAAACAGGGCCAAATGCGGGGGGGGCAGGGGAGGGTGGACCGGGCATGGGCCTGAGGATCGGGTTAGGTGGGGAAGCTATGGTCGGATGGCAGGGGACAGAAGGATAGGGTGTGGGCCTGGGAATGGACGGTCGGGTGGAAAAGTGGTGGTCGGATGATAGAGAACAAATGGGGGCTTAGGAATGGGTTGGGAGGATAATCAAAATGAAATCGCCGACTGAGGAGGTGATTTTATTGATGTCGCTCTTTCAATAGGCAATTTTAGTTTGTACACGTGGCTTCGTCTGTTGCACACGTGGCATGCGAGCTGGCATGAAATTGCTCATTGAGGAGGCGATTTCAACTGTTTACAATAATTTTGGAAATAAGTTTTGAATGAAGGTACTTTTGGAATTAGGTAATAAAAAATAATAAAAAAAACTGAGGATGGAGTGGATATATAGAGAGAAGATGCCTTAGATGGCGGAAGGCCACGTAGTTATATGGTTGGAGGCTGGAATTGGAGAGGGTAAAGCGCTTGAAAATAGACTGGCAGGTCAAGGTATGTGTTAGTTTTTTTTTTTTTTTTTTGGATGTAAATGAGTTAGGAAAGACCTAACCCAAGAGGCATATCATTAATATAAATAAGTATAATACATTAATTATAGTATAATCTATAGGGATGAGAAGCTGTCAACTTCGCATCCTGATCAGATCACCAGAAGGAAAGCAGACGGAATTCATAATGGTTAGAGTTGCAACAGCCACCCTATTTAGTTAAAACCAAAAAAGCTAAACTTAATTATGGGTGATTAAATGAAGGTGATGCTGTGTTCAAGTAGCACCTTCATGCAGCTGAAAATCTGGCTAACAGCGGAGCTTTTGTCGGCAAGCATGTGTTCAGTCCAGGATAGAAAAAGTTTAGCAATATTCCTCACCACAAAGGTTGGTAGGAAGGCATGAAAATCAAAGTATATTTTATTCCGTTCCTTCCATAGCGTCCAAATCATTGTTGCAATGAGAGTGTCGAGTCCGGTCTTAGGAGGATATAGGCGTTCTTCTTGTCTCCAAGAGTTCCATAGCAAGGATTGTGTTTGTGGGAGATCATTAAGCCAAAATTTCTACAACAGTATTGACCAAACTGTTTTGGAGAAAGAACACTGTAAAAAAAAAAGGTGGTCCACCATTTTTGAGTTGGAATCACATAGCGAGCATTTATCTGCACCCTTCTATCCTTTTTTAATAAGATTAGATTTGGTTAGAATTTTATCATTAATGCAGAGGTAGAGGAAGTGTTTAACTTTTTCTGGAACTCCTATTTTCCATATGATTTGACTGGTAAAAGGTCTGACTCCTTCATCTAACAGAAAGTTGTATAATCTTTTTGTTGAGAATTGCTTTTTAGGAAACCATTTCCATTGTATTGTATCCTGTTCATTGAAGAGATCCAAGGCTAACATCTCATACCTCAGATGTTGAAGACTCCTATTGAAAGGGCCAAGTGAAACGAATGACTAATGATTGGAATTTCTGAAATAATTATATGCTTCAGCAATGGTGCTATTTTTGTCAGGTACAAGGGCAAACAAGCAAGGAAAACGGTCTTTTATGGGGTAGGGAAACAACCATGTGTCATGCTAGAACAACATATTTGATCTATTGCCAAGACTAAATTTGATAAAGTTCTGAAATAAATTTCCAACCTTCAAAACTGACTTCTAGAATGCCGATAGGAGCTTATGGTGTGGAATATTCAGTGTGAAGGGTCGGTGATGATAGTATGTTGTAGAGATCAATGAATGCCGTGGCAAACTTTGATTTGACAAAATCTGTAGTCATATCTCGAAGTATTGCGAATACTATTTATTGTAGAATGAAATAAATCTTTAAGATTGTTTGTGCAAAAAAGGAAGAAAGATGGAAAGTTTGAAAATGAGGATGCATCAAGGCATGCATGCAGCACTGCCACTTAAGGTTTTGTTCGCCCCCACCAATCAGGTGTGCAAGAGAAATATATGATAAGTCCTTGAGA
The DNA here is from genome assembly GCA_006176705.1 of Cocos nucifera. Classification (NCBI taxonomy): domain Eukaryota; kingdom Viridiplantae; phylum Streptophyta; class Magnoliopsida; order Arecales; family Arecaceae; genus Cocos; species Cocos nucifera. Next base: position 659,679 of record QRFJ01001148.1, read on the forward strand.
TACAATGAATCGTATTTTGCACTAATGGGCCAAACAAATGGGCATTCACTAGTGTCATTAGAATGACGTTGATTTGATAGAGTTGGGATTGCCGCTTCTTTATATTAAGAGATGCGGTAATATGTGTTTCTTCAAAAATCCGACCCTTCGAAAAGCCACCGACCAGCTAACCACCGCATCAATTGGCTAGTTAAAATTTAAAAATAAAATATAAAATTATATTATTCTGAAAATATTTAACAATCCCTTAATTCGACCATGCTTCTCATATGGACTTGGCAGACCATCTCCTTAATAATTTTCTTTTTTTTTTAAAAAGGGGTCTTCGTCGACCTAGCCATTCAGCGAAGGCATCACCGATCACGGCAAGTGAAAATGGAGCTTTCACCCCGATGGAAAGGTGTGGGGTTCAACGAGCAGGCTAGATCTCTTTACGACGGACAAGCTTGTCAGGACGTCTTCCAGGCTGTCTAGGCTAGCATTTGATGCCCTGCAATTTATTATTTCCCTATACCAACCGATCGAAGCGGGAAACTTCATCTTCACTTGTCATCTTCTCAAGTCAATACAAGCAAACTAGTCGAAGCAATCATTCACACCTTCATTCATTTAAAAAGACTACCTAACAAGCTTTTCCATCGCAAAGGCCCCCCTGTTTCCACGTTTTCCTCAAGTATCATGGCAGCACTCATTGTGCTTCCGTTCCTCGGTTCTTCTCTTTCCTCTCATGTCATCTTCTCAAGTCAATGCAAGCAGTCTCGTCGAAGGAACAAAAATCATTAATCAACTACTTCATTCATTCAAAAGGACCTCGTAACCAGCTTATCCACCGCAAAGGCCCTGCTTTTTCCTCAAGTTATCATGGCAGCATTCATTGTGTTTCCGTTCCTCGTTCTTCTCTTAGCCAGCTCTTCCCTCTCTGTTAATATCGATTTTACCTTACAACGGTTTTAAATCAGCCACTGAATCTGAGCTTAGATGGCTCTGCTCGCATCACACCCAATGGCGTGCTTCAGCTCACCAATGACACTAAGGAACTGGTTGGCCATGCCTTCTTCTCCTCACCAATTCAAATGCTGCTCAACACTCGCTCCATGACACCGACTACAATCTCCTTCAGCTCCACTTTCGTCTTCGACATCATCACTGTTGGGAACGCAGGCGGCCATGGCTTGACCTTCGCAGTGGTCCCTACAAAGGACTCTCGAAGGCAGTTGTTGCCAGTACCTTGGCCTCCTCAACTAGCAGGAATAAATGGAAATTCTTCCAACCATCTCTTTGCAGTTGAGTTTGACACCGTTCGGGCATCTGTGCTGTTAAATGACAGTCGATGGCAACCACGTTGGTGTCGATATAAATAGCCTTGTTTCCAATGTTTCGAAAACCGCCTTCCTACTACACTAATAATTCCAAGATGGCTGAGTTTGAACTGGAGAGTGGGCAACCAATTCAGGCCTGGATAGACTATGATGGTGTTGCAAAAATTCTGAATGTGACCATTGCTCCCCTCTCCGTAGGCAAACCAAGCCGACCTCTCATATCACACACCATCGATCTGTCACCAATTTTTTAAGGAGTACATGTATGTTGGTTTCTCTTCATCGACGGGGAAGCTCTCCGAGTTCTCATTACATCTTGGGATGGAGCTTTCGGACCAATGGAGTGGCGCGCTCCCTTGATCGATCTCACCTACCCCTTCCTCCACAACCAGCGAAAGCTTCGTCGACTTCCAAAGCCAGTGGAATCAAAATTGGGGTCATATCTTCCCTTGGCTACGCTTGCTCTTTAGTAGCGCTTGTATTCTCTGTTTCCTGGCACTTTTGGCAGAGGGCAAAGCTTGCAGAGACTCTTGAGGATTGGGAATTTGATTGTCCTCACAGGTTCCCATACAAGGACCTTTACAGGGCAACCAAAGGATTCAAAGAGACAGAGGTTCTCGGCTCGGGTGGCTTTGGCGTTGTGTACAAGGGCACCCTACCACGCACTGGAGAAGAAGTTCGCAGTCAAGAAGATCTCTAGTAATTCCAGGCAAGGAAGTGAGAGAATTCGTAGCAGAGGTGGCGTGCTTGGGTCGGATGAGACACAGGAACTTGGTGCAGCTCCAAGGATGGTGCAAGCGAAACGAAGACCTCCTTCTGGTCTATGAGTTCATGCCAAATGGCAGCCTTGATACCTTCCTCTTTCGAAAGGTGAGAAGTGTGGGCTGTTGAGTTGGGATCAACGGTTTAAGATCCTCAAGGGAGTTGCTTCTGGGACTCGTCTACCTACATGAAGAATGGGAGCAAGTGGTTGTCCACAGAGACATCAAGTCGAGCAATGTTCTATTGGATGCTGAAATGAATGGAAGGTTGGGCGACTTCGGTCTTGCTAGATTATACGAGCGTGGCAAGAATCCCTCACACGACGCTTGTGGTTGGAACCTTAGGATACATTGCACCAGAACTGTCGCGCACCGGCAAACCCATGGCCCAGTTCGGATGTCTTTGCTTATGGTATATTGCTTTTAGAGGTGGCGTGTGGTCGGAGGCCAATCGAGCCACGATGCTCCGACGGAACAGCTACTTCTGAATGGACTGGGTGAGGGAGTGCAAAATGAGAGGCCAGCTATTGGAGGCTGTGGATCCCAAGCTTGGGGAGTCCTATGTGAGGGAGGAAGTTGAGCTGGTACTAAAGCTAGGACTGGTTTGTTCTCAGTCCATTCCAGAGGTCAGGCCTACCATGAGACAGGTGATCCAATATCTGAACGGGGATGACAGTCTCGCAGACGAGGTGGCCCCTTTGTTCTCAGAAGGTGATTTTTTGGATTTGGCATCACCCAACTCAAATCTTTCATCCATTGCTATGGTGTCTTCCAGCTCCCTCAGCGGAGGTAGGTAGGTGTGGGAGGGTTCCATGACCAGTATGTACAAAGGCTTTCATGGGTGCTTTCGACTTCTTGTTAGTTTATCGCATGTATTCCTCTGTTTCTGGTAAGGGTCTCGTTGAAATCAGAGGAGGATGGAGGAACAGGTGCGGATGGAGGGTTCGGTACGGCATATCCAAGATTACCTCTTCCATGCCATCTCTCTGTTTAGCTTTTCGTGTATCTTTTTTTCTCTTTTTTTTTTTTTTTTTTCAGTAGTAATAATATATATATTTTATTTTTAATATCTAAATATTTTTTGATGTAATTTATATTTATTAAGTAGATTATAATCCCCATACGATATGAATTTTTTAAAATAATATTTAATTTTATTTATCTATTTTATTATATCTATTCTATATATATTAAAAATAGCTAAAATAATTAAAAAAATTATAAAAGATGATAATTAGATGGATCACAAACTAATGCAAATGATTCATTTATTATGTTTATGCTCATCATGATTGAGAAAATCATATTCACTCATCGGATTATCTTTTATCTGAAATAAACTTTCTTTCCTTCAAAAAAGTGATTTAGGACTTAAATTTAAATTTAAACTTCGAAGCGAGCAAACTGGATGAATAAATGGAGGCCGTCCCCTTCCTCTCTCCTATCTTCTCTTAGTGCAAAAGTCAAAATAAAAAAAGCAACTCCCCTTATTAGTCTCACCCATTGTGCCATCTCTCAGTCTCATCTTTGCCCATCCGATCTCTCCCATTCCTCTCTCTTTTTTCTTTTTTATTTTCTCCACCATCTCTCTCCACGCATTTATCTAAAATTTAAAAACAAACAAAGAACTCTAAAAGTTTTAAATTTTGTATCACCCATCTTATCAAAGAAGCTCGCACATGAGTAGGTAATCAACTAGAAACCCCCATGGAATCTCTCTAAAAGAACAATGAAACACATAAAAATAACAAATAAAAAAATAATTTAAGAAAAGGACATCCACATGCCTTTATGGCCAAAGCATCTTACAGCATCCACTTCTAGATTTAGATTCCTGGTCCCCCACCCAAAAATAAATAAATAATGATGATGATGATAAAAGAAAAGAAAAGAAAGAAAGAGAAAAAAGAGTGAAGAAAAAGGTGGGAAAGAAAAGAAAGGTTTTAGCAGATGAGTGGTTAAGAGCCTCCATCCATCTATGAAACATCCAAAGAATAAAAAAGAGTCCATGTCCATCCACAAAACATCCAAATATAAAAAAAGGAGTAAAAATAGAGAGATGGGTAAGGCAAGGAACAAACCTAGTGACGGGCACGAGGAGTAGAAAAATCTTTGGAGATTGGAGGATGGACTAGGATTTGGTGGTGGAGATTGTATGGTTCATAGGGAAATGTGAGGGTAGAGATGTTTGTTGCCTCTCACTTACTCACGCTTTTGCTAGGGACAGGTTTTTTTTTTTAAAATATATTTTTATTATTTAATTCTAAAAATATACTGCTATTCCTGAACTTAATTTCAAAAATATAGTCCACATGTGAAATCGCCATTTGAAGTGGCGATTTCATTGCTACGCAATTAGCTGACATGGCCCCAGTAATGAAATCGCCTCTTAGGATGGATGAGTTCACTGAACTCGACCACCGCAAGTAGCGACTTCAAACTTGCCAGTCTAGCTGGCGAGTTTACTGAACTCGCCTTACCAAGAGGCGAGTTTATCTGGTTTAAATCCCCACCCCTCACTCTTGGCATCCGAAGAAATCCTAATCTCCTCCTCCACTCCAAAACCTATAATCCTCCCCCCAGCTCCCTCTAAAATCTATCTCTAAAACCTCAGTCTTCTCTAAAACCTCCCAACCCTTTTTTTCTTTATCGAGCATTCAAAAAACCTTGATAATTCCTCCAATCATTTTTGCTCTCTAAAATTCTGATAATTTCTGCCCCACCTTCCTTCCTATCTAAAATCCTCTCTAAAATCTTAATAATCCCTCTTCACCCCCAGGTGTCTAAGCATCCAGAGAATCCTTTCTCTCTCTTGCCTGTATATTTCAGCCTGAATCAATCTCATGGCTTCAAGAAAACATGAAAATATTTCAAAAGAAAAAAGAGCTCGAGTAGAAAAAGAAAAATCAAAGTATTGGGATAGGTATAAAAGGGATTTATTTATGAACTTTAAGTCTAGTGAAAAATCTCAGTTGAATTTTTCTCAACGAAAAGCTGTAGGGAGAAGAATTGTTAAGTTCTTTTAGTGATTTTCGAATTAAATTTTTATTTAAAAGAATGGATTGATTTTTTATGATCACATTGAGCAAACTAACATATCTTATGCTAGTTAAATATTTTATAGTAATTTGAGCTTTGATAGATTAGCTTGTTTTATTTTATCTCTTATTAAAAGCAAGATGATAGAGTTTGATTGTGATGTTCTTGGTCGAATTCTTGATATTCCATCAGATAATGATAGATATTTTAATATAACTTTTGGAATCATAATAGATTATATTATTATAGTTGTATTAGAACTATTTTTGAGGATGATAGTTTAGAGCAAATAAGTAAACCCAGTACACATCTATTACCATTAGAAAATAGATTAATTCATCATATATTAACATTTAATTTTGTACCTAGAGAAGGTCATAGAGATAATGTATCATATATGGATATTTATCTCCTCACAAATATTCTTTTGGATGATAGAGTTAATCTTCTATATATAATGATAAGCTATATGATTGAATGCCTTGAAAAATCTAAAATTTGTTTGCCCTATGGAGCTGTTCTGACTGCTATCTTCAAGATCTTTGATGTTCCTATCATCGATGATGATGAAGTTGTTGAGGTCAGATCCATAGACACTTACAACAAGTCATCTTTAAGACGTATGGACTATATTTTTTTTGGTGATGGTTGGAAGCGTACATCTACTAGTGAAGAAGAAAGTCAGCCTACCGACATTGCCCGGTCCAATCATCATATGCAGTCTGATCAGCAATCTTATATTGTGCATGCATTGTCTGCTCTGTCCGATGCACCAAAGATTGATGTCAAAGAGAGATTTGCACGTATGGATGAAGGGTTTGCACGATTTGATCAGTTCATATAGTATTTTTCTTATCAATTTCCTCCACCTCCATAGGACCCTATAGCGGATGATTAAGCTCCAGCTTCTTATTATACTATTTGATGCCTTAGTTGATGATGTATTATATACTTTTTTTAGCATAATCTTTTTTGTTTTCTAATGAAATTATGTATTGTTATTCTATATTATCCTAAACTTTATTCCAAACACTTTATAGATGGGTCGATTGTTTAAGGTTTGGGACGTGGCCTGATCATCTAGATCGGTCAATCAGGATTGCGAGTTTGATTTATGGATGGATCGATCGTTCGAGATTTGGGACTTGGCTAATTGTCCAGATCGGTTAATTAGGGTTTTGGTTGGTCGACTATGGATTTTTTTAATTTCTAGATGGGTCGGTCATTTAAGGTTTGGGACTTGGCCAATCATTTAGATTGGTCAATCAGAATTATGGATTTGATTTATGGATGGGTTGATCATTTAGGGTTTGGGACTTGGTCGATCATTCAGATCGATCAATTAGGGTTTCAATCGATCAACCATGAATTTAATTTTTGGATGGATTGATTGTTTCGGGTTTGGGACTTGGTCGATTTCTAGATCAATCAATTAGGGTTATAGGATTGATTTACGGATGGATCGATTATTCAGGATTTGGGACTTGGCTGATCGTCTAGTTCAGTCAATCAGGATTGCGGGTTTGGTTTACGGATGGATCGATCATTCAAGGTTTGGGACTTGGCCGATCGTCTACATCGGTCAATTAGAATTTTGGTCAGTCGACCATGGCTTTAATTTCTAGATGGATAGGTCATTCAGGGTTTGCAACTTGGTCGATCGTCTAGATCGATCAGGATTGCGAGTTTGATTTATGGATGGATCGATTATTCAGGATTTGGGACTTGGTCGATCTCTAGATCGATCAATTAGGATTTTGGTCGGTCTACCATGGATTTAATTTTTGGATGGGTCAATCGTTCCAGATTTGGAACTTGGTCGATCATCTAGATTGATTAATCAGGATTACGGATTTGATTTATGGATGGATCGATCGTTTAGAGTTTGGAACTTGGCCGATCATCTAGATCGATCAATTAGGGTCTAGGCTGGTTGACCATGATTGATCGACTAGAGTTATCAGCCGATCGACCAGACTATAGAAAATGGTCGACCAGAGATTGGACCTAGGCCTAGTTAATCATAGAATATTGAGCGGAATCACGACTGATCATTTAGTCGACCAAGTCTGCTTGGAATAATGCCAAATTGATCAACTGACCTAGGTCCGATCGATCACTATCAATCGACCAGTTTCTTAGCTGGTCGACTGCAAAATATGCGAAGCGAATCTCGATCGATCCTAGGAGTCGCCAGATCGGCTCAGGCAGTGCCAAACCAATCGACTAGGATTTTGGCTAGTTGACCGCCCCAGGTCAACCAGGGCTAAGGCCGGTCAATCATAAAAAATTGATCTTCGATCATTTAAGCTCTAGAACTATGCCAAATGGGCCGACCAAGATTTCAGTCTATTAAGGATTTAGTACCAGCGGATTGCGACAGAAAGAAAGAAGAAAATAAAATAAGAAAGTAATCAAGTACGTGGATCAGCCTAAAGACTCATCTCTATGGGGCATGCAAAATTTTACTATGAAAAAGAAAGAGATACAAGAGAAGATTATCCACTCTTAACTCATGTATACAATCCTCTCAACAAGAAGTTATCCTGAATAAACTCTCTTTTGGAGATCTCCTGAAATGATCGTAGTCCGTTGTCTAGCTATCTGTCCGAAGCCCCCACTCCTATTGTCGCTAGCGCCCTTCTCTATGCTCTCTGCATCTTAGGCTCTCTCAAAAATACTAAGCCATAGCCTAGCCACACTAAAACTCTCGATCTGCCATGCCTTTTAAAGGCCTCTATCTGACTCAGGATCGAAGTCTGCAGTCCCAAATGAACTCAAACAAGTCCCTTGATTGTTAGCTTGCGATCACGGCCCTTCGTGGCCATTAGATCGTGCAAACCGCATCAAATGCCGTGATAAAAAGCCTGGTCCATGCTCTTTGGCGCGTGGACTGCGTAAAAATGCCCCATGCCTACACACTGTTCGTGAGGCCGCCTGGGCCCGCGCCATGCCCGCACGTGAGCCAGCCTGGGCCTGAGTGGTGCTCGCGTGCTTGGGCCATGCGCCTGCCCGTGCTCGCCCATGCGTGCTGCTAGCCCGCGCTGCCTGGGCGTGCCTGGGCTGGCCCACACGTGGAGCTGGCCCACGCTGCCTGGGCGCACTTGGGCCGGCCCGCGTGTGGCTGGCCTGTGCGCTTGGGTCAGCACACCTATGGGCCTACGATGGTGGGCCCCGCTACCAACATCCTGTCCGATGCTCCGTATGCTTCTTCGTGCGTATCTTCGCCGTCGGATCTTCGATTGAGGTGTTCTTGGACTCGTTGGACTTCGTTCATCATCCTGAATCTCGCTGTGGACTTAATGTAAAAGAATTCAAGATACTTTTCTCAATAATTTTCATCTCAACTCGATATTCGGTCTTCATCTATCCAAGAGTTTGTCGAGCACCCCCATGCCCTGGGATAATCGTCTGATGATCATGGATTGGCAAACATGGGAGTCAAGACCAGGCCGCTCGATCCCACCTCCATCAACTGCTGTGATCCACCTGACCTAAGACCTACTCGGGAAAGCCTCCTGCGGCAATAGGAACTTTACCTTACGACATCGCATGTCATCCTCCCGAGTCTCTCGTTCTGTGTCCGATCCTTTTCCATCTGAAGCTCTATCTCACACTGGGCTCCCTAATATGAGGTAATGTCATCTATGCTTTCTTTCTATAAGCACCATCCTACTACCGCGCATGACCTTCAGAATTCTTTCATCAGCTTTCTATCTGAAGTCGGTCGAATCCAATCTGCTCGGTGAGATTAGATTCTTCTTAAAGCTGGATATGTATCGGATCTCATCCAACTTCTTCACTGTTTCATCATGGAGCTTCATGCTCACCATTCCGCTATCCTTGATCTCACAGCTTGATCCATCTGGTAGGAACACAGTGTCATCATCGATCTCTAGGAAGTCAAACAGCTCTTCTCTGCAACATACATGATGGAAATAAGTAGAATCCATAATCCACTGGGAGGAAGAAGTAGATACCTCATCAGAAATCAGAAGGATATCCTCATTGCTTTCTGTATCACTATTGGCCATCGCTATAGTAGTCCTTGTCCAATCCTTGAGTTGTGGATAATTCTTAACTCGATGCCCCAACTCATCGTATCTATAGCATTTGATCTTATTTTGGTCCCTCATTTTGGACTTGGATCATCCTCCTCGCGATCCTCTGCCGCTCCATCTACTACCTCCTATTCCTTCAGAAATCGTCAAAGCTGAGCTGTCGCCATTTAAGCTCAAAGTTGGATTCTCTCTTCTAAGAACTTCGATCTGAAGTATCGCTGCAGTGATCTCGTCCATCTTGATGGTGCTTTTTTTCATTAGAAGAGCAGTCACCAAGGACTCATATGAAGAGGAAAGCAATACTAGCAAGATAAACACTTTGGTCTTCTCCTTAACTTTTTTAGCAATAATAAAACGGTCGGTTAGGATCTTTTGAAAGTTGGATAGATGCTCCCGCATGCTTTGACCTTTGTCCATCCGTAGCCGGTAGAACTACCTCCAAAGGAAGAGGGTGTTGGTGAGCGATTTTGTCATATACAACTCCTCGAGTTTCGACCATAGTACCGTCGAAAAAGTCTCATCAAGTACATGGATCATCACATCATCCACTAGGTACAAGCGAATCATGCTCACCGTCTATATTTAGATCTGCTTCCAATCTTTCACCTCTGTGGTGGCTGGCATCTCATCGTACAAGAGTGCATCGATCAAACCTTGTTGGATGAGGACATCCTTTATCCTTACTTGCCATAAGAAGAAATTATCCTTTCCATCAAACTTGTTGATCTCCATCTTGATTGCACTTATTTTCTCCATATTTTTCAATCTCTAGCATAACTGCTGCAATCTGCTCTTCGGTACTATCTGGCTCTGATACCACTTATTAAGGATCTAGTACCAGTGGATTGTAATAGAAAGAAAGAAGAAAATAAAATAAAAATGTAATCAAGTACGTGGATCAATCTAAAGGCTCACCTCCATGAGTCATGCAAAACTTTACTATAAAAAAGGAGGAGATACAAGAGAAGATTACCCACTCTCAACTCACGTATACAATCCACTCAATAAGAAGTTACCCTGAACAAACTCTCTTTTGGAGATCCGCTGAAATGATCACAGTCCGTTGCCTAGCTATCTGTCCGAAGCCCCTGCTCCTGCTGTCGCTAGCGCCCTTCTCTATGCTCTCTGCATCTTAGGCTCCCTCAAAAATATTAAGTAACAGCCCAGCCACACTAAAGCTCTCGGTTTGCCATACCTTTTAAAGGCCTCTATCCGACTTAGGATCGGAGTCTACAGTCCTAAACGAACTCAAACAAGTCCCTCGGTCTGTTAGATTGCGACCATGGCCCTCCATGGCCGTTGGATCGTGCAAACCACATCAAATGCCTTGATAAAAAGCCTGGTCCATGCTCTCTGGCACGTGGACCGATTAAAAATGCCTTGCGCTTGCGCCCTGTTCGTGAGGCCGCCTGGGCTTAGGCCGTGCCCACGTGCGAGCCCGCCTGTGCCAGGGCTGCGCCTGCATGCCCACCCACACGTGGCGTTGGCCCGTGCTGCTTGGGCTTGCCTGGGTCAGCTCGCACGTGGTGTTGGCCCATGCTGCCTGGGCGCGCCTGGGCCGGCACACCTATGGGCCTACGATGGTGGGCCCCACTACCTACATCCTGTCTGTTGCTCCGTATGCTCCTTCATGCGTATCTTCGCTGTCTGAACTTTGATTGAGGTATTCTTGGGCTCGTTGAATTTCGTTCATCATCCTAAACCTCGTTGTAGGCTTAATATAGAAGAATTCGAGGCACTTTCCTAAATACAGTCGATAACAATCGACCATAAAAAATGGATCCATTCGGTCAACTGGTTTGGCCTCGAAACTATGCTAAACGAGTCGACCAGGGTTTTAGGCGGTGGACCAATTTCTTAGAAAGAAACTAATCCATTCGATCGACCGCTTCGACTCTGATACTGTGCAAAACTATTCAATTGACCACATAAAGACTTAGAGACCATCCAAAATCTGAGCGATCGACCCCCCGAAAATCCTACTTCACTAGCTCAACTCCAACTTGCTAAGCTACTTAAAATTCAAAAATCATCCATCATAACATCATTTGACCAACATCACATCCTATTCAACCTATTTCAAAATTAATAAATAAATAATTTTATTGATACATACAACTAACAATCTTAATCTTAGAAACATGTAATAATGAACAAATAGAGTCCAACAAAATCCCACATGGATATTATAAAACCAAAAAAGGAATCAAATCCCATATGAGTACAATAAAATCCAAAAAAAATATTAAGTTTCACAGGGCAGTCATTTCTTTCCCCTAGGCGGTTGCCGACGACGTGGGATAGGTTTGGCTTCACTCGAGCCGCCATGCTCCTTGATTATACGATCAATCTCTATGATAGTGTCATCTACAACATCCTCACCTATAATGCCTACTGTATGACTGGAAGCTCCATGATGGATAACTCCAAAATGCGCTATTGGCTCATCAATGGATTGAAACCATGTCATGCCATCGTGCATGTAAGCCTTAGATGATATATAAGGATTGAATGAAAGAAACTCTGGCATCTGAAACTTAGAGATGGTATATGGTCGAGTAGCACTATAATGCAGATCAGGCGGTACCCTGACGATGATGGATATTGATAAGGTAATAGTATGGATCCTAATGCACCGTACTCCATTGAGATACGCTCATGCTCATCAATGGCATGGAGTACCATCGTGCATATATCTTGTATAACTAGCCTAGATGTGTATAGAGACTCTAGGCTATAAAGATGATGGATCTACGATAAACTATCAAAAAAAGACTAATTAAATATATGAATAATTAATAAAAAATATAAAAAAATTGATTATTACTTATAAGATAATCAAACATCATACCATATTGGCAAATGAAATAATGAGTGATGCGATGCTACCACTCCATGTAATCATCATAATAGTGCATGGGACGATCCACTGCTGGTCCATCCATAACATGGTCTTGTCGATGCTCCCATATCGCCACAAAATCATGATGAGTAATACTTTAAACTTGATCCTGATGATCTCTAAGATCAATATGATGCAGTCTGAAATTCATGTCATAGTAAAGTAGAATAATCTGATGGATCCCAAACTACCGCATCACTCTATCAGAGTGGTACCACTTTATAATATGAAAACATAAAAATGGCACCTGACAATGTCATATATCTTATCTTATGAAGTAAAAATCTAGTAGAAGTATAAGGACCTCCGGAGTATATGGCTATCATATAATTTTTTTTTTAAAAAAAATATCGCTAGATATTAGTATTCTAAGCTAGTTTGAATCAAACATAATCAAAAAATACATAATACACATCAGTTAGGATTTTACCTGTCCAGGTCGAATTTGATTGAGATGGTATCTATATATTAGTGGAAATCTTGATCACTGAAAAAACATCTCTCCACCTGCACAATCAAGCATCAATAAGTTATATTTTAATTAACAAAGCATCAATAGGCAAATGATCATAATCAACATTACTTACATTCCTCATGGCTAGTGGTCCACGTGGTAATGCGCCTCCGTCTGCCAAATCCATAGTAGGACCTATAGGAGATCGATCTATTCTATGAGGAGCAATATAAGAAAGCCTATCCTACGCCCATACCTAAAGCAAAATCAAGGATCCCACAATCTGATGTGTATCTATCCAACATGCTCTACAAAGCCCTCTATACAATCAAGCTAGATCGACACTATTCCAGCTGTAGTATCCCACTATCTTAAAATCGACAAGTAATGGTAAAAATATGATATGAATTAAGTTAGTAGATTTATCTACAAATAGGCATCCTCCTAAAATCTGCAAAATATATGTCCTAGCATAATGCTATATGGCAACATTATCTACATCATTGGATAGCCTATCGAATTGCTCAGCTAACCATATGGGACTTAATCGAGAATCCTTTAGTTTATCAGGAAGTAGGACAACTCCTAGAAGATCAAAACATACTTGCTGCCAATCATGATGTGTACTACCTATCACTGAAAGGCCGTCAACTAGTAAATCCAACTAGATGCTAACGTCCTCCAAGGTGATAGTTTATACACTCATCATGCGGTAGATGAAACATATGCATCTTCGTGCACCACTACTTTACGAACGTAATGATCAAGTGCCAATCTAACGATATAACTCCAACGCAGGAGATGCCATAAAACCCGACCTATTATAGATATGGCACTATACATAAATCTAATGGGGTCACTCAAGACCTAACAAGATCCTTCCATCGACATCGTAAAAAATTCTACTCCTGCAACATCAGATAAAAATGGTATACTAGTTATAGATGCGCTTTAATAATTTTGTTTATATATGTTGAAATTATAAGCAAAATGGTACAATAGCTAATAAAAAATATATCTGACCATTTTAGATGGCTGATGAGCGATGAGTAGCTTGTGCATAGAGGACAGACTGATCTAATGGATCTGGCTCCATAAATACTACATGCTACAGCCATATATAAATATTTGATAAAATGAGTATAGTAATAACAACCATTAATAAAGACTAATAAGATTAGAGAACATAAATGATAGCAATCAAACGATACATATTATAAAGTTTCACTTATGTTCATGCTCATGTTCATGAAAAATTACAAACAACATTAGATTCAACAAGAAAATAATATATTGCAAATATTCACTCATATTTATGCTATATTTGTTAGACATGAACGTCTGTCATGTCCTTCTTGGCTACAAATCTGACATCTAGGCCTATTGCCAACTTCTATCCAATCCATTTCATTTCTAAGTCATGAGGATCATAGCCTTCCATTCTACTATAATCATTGGCATTGTGAAACTATCAGCATATCATTTGTTTATTGCGATCAATAATCAACATGCAGGATTGAATGAAATTGATGACCATAACTGTGATGGTATTCATCCAAACTATAGCAACCATCAACTTATCATCAAAAATCAATTGATACATGAGTACAAGTAGCCATCAAGTGAAAGCATGATAAATAATAGCATTGCTATTTTTGGCATACATGTATGCTCTGATAACCTTACAATTTGCTCATTTCAATTATAATCTATATATTTATATATTCATTTATTAACAAGACATTAAGGAACGTAGTTTTGCATTAGGAATTCACTTGGGTGTTGTTGTCTCTGTTCATATAAGATCCATAGAATGCCATTTACACTTGAAATATTCCACTTGCTCTATCGAATCTTATTATATTATGGGATGTGACTTTAGATTGATTGGTAATCGATTGAGTTGTAGCAAAATGGATAAATCTTTTACCTCTATGTAATGCATCCTCTGCTTGGACACGTCTTCCATCAAAATATGATACAAGCTAGAAGAAAATGAGTTGTACCAATAAAGTTACCAGTAGGAAACAAGCATTTTTTAACACTCTATTAAAATATTTAGATAAATTTATAGTCATCATACTGAATCTTCGGTCATCATCATGTGCAAGACACTATTTTTCTATCAAAATTTTAGATAACCATTAGAAGGCTTCTAAATTTATTTTTTAATTTTTTTTCATATATTTGTTGAACTTTTTGGGTTGTGGTTGCATACCTATTTTCTTCAACAAATCTTTTAGTCTTGTATCTCTAAATCTAGTGTTGAAATTGCTAGCTACATCGTGTAAACAGTATACATGATGTGCATAGGATGGCTGCCAACCAAAATGTTCATTTTATATAGTAGCTAATATACCTGCATGCCGATATGAAATTAGATAGATATTTCGATGTAGTTTAATAAGAGATCTTAGACAAGCTAAAAATCAGCCCCAAGTATTAATTGACTCTTTATCTACTATTGTAAATGAAAGTGAAAAAATTTGATTATTTTCATCGACAGTAGTTATAATTATCAATTTTTTTTGATACTTTTTATATAAAAATATAGCATCAATACCGATTATAGGTCTATAGTGCTTGAAGTCTTCAATCAATGGTGCAAATGCCCAAAAAATATGATCAAATATAGCAAATGATGGATGACTGGTAGGAGTGCTAATGAACTTCATCCAAGATTCAGGATTAAATTATTCTATAGCATGCAACCACTTGGGCAATAAGTCATATGATTTATCTCGATCTCCATATACCAAGGTCATTGCTTTCTGCTTTGCCTTTCATAGCTTTCTATAACCGATCGTATAATTGAATCTATTCTTTATGACTGCACTAATACCAATGATGAAAATTATAGATACTTATTTTATAAGATCATGTATTTCATTAGCAATGAAATTCGAACTGAGTCCATAGTGATCTTGTGAAAGCATGACCAAAATACAGGTATGCAGATCAACAGATCTTATAATTTCAAAATAACCAGCCTGCTTAATGGTTCGAAGCTTTCAATTACATCCCAGCTCTATATTCTTATATTTAACAATCCAAAGATTTGACTCGGACTCAACAATCTTAAATTCATGATCTGTCTCCACTGAATATTGTCTTACTATAGTTTGTACTTCTATCTTATCTGCAAAGTGGAGCTATTTATGAAACTCATTACCTCTTTCCTAAATATTACAAGATGCATGCAATCCAAAAGATGTTGATGCATTGACAATCATCCAATCAATGCTCTTAAATGTAACTGAGGGAGCTTCAAACACTAGATAATTTGGATGCTCCATATTAGGTAAGAAATATACATCATGAAATGTACCTACTTGTTAAGCATCATCATCCATACCTTCTTCACTACGTACATCATCTTTCTCAAAAAATCGATTATCAATAATGGACGGCATCTTCAGCCACTATGTACAGTAAGACTTATCTGACAATAGGTTCTGGCACATCACTATTCATTGCCAAATGAACCTTCCTATCTCTTGAACTAGCATTCAGTGGAATGCTGGCCATATAGGGACTAGAAGCTCCAACATGTTTGGTCGTCTGTATTGTCAATCTAATATTTCGATGAGCTACTTCATCGTACTTCGGATCAGAAATAGTTCTGATGCCCTCAATAGATTTTACATCAATATATAATTCTATACCAGATAAATAAAAATATGAACTTATAGTTGAAAATATAATCTTCATATCTTCATCATCAACAATTAGAATAAGTTATATTTCAAAATTATTGGTTGCATAATAGTGAGATATTTATATATTACCATTATTCTATTTATACTTCTATCTATATGAAAAATTTTATATAACTTATCTTCTAACTCCTCAAATTTCATTCCATATTTCAATGATCTTTTGCAGTTGGCTAGTATACTTTATTCCATACGGTCCTTTAACCATATAATCATTGATATAACACAAGGCTGTTACTATTTCTATCATTTTTACTATCTATAAAATAAATTAATCTGATTAATATGGCTCAAATTATTCAAAATGATCAAATACATGATACAAATTAATTTAACCTAGTACTAAATTGACATAACTTAATTAAATTAATCTAATTCATGTAAATTAATTTAAAGTAAATTAATTAGTATAATCTAATTTATTTTAAATTAATTCATGTTTAATTCAAATTTAATTAAATTTATTTAAATTAATATAAATTATAAAAAGTTAAAATAAAATTAATACAATATAATAAAATTTAAAGCAGTTATAATCTAGATAATCTAATTAACATAATTAACCTAATTATTATAAATAAAATAAAATAATACAGCATAAATTAGTCATAATAATATAAAAATATTCAAATATAAATAAACTAATCCAATAAACATAGCTTAAATTATTCAAATTGATCAAATACATGGCAAAATTAATTTAACCTTGCACTAAATTGACATGACTTAATTAAATTAATCTAATTCATGTAAGTTAATTCAAAGTAAAATAATTAGCATAATCTAATTTACTACAAATTAATTCAAGTTTAATTCAAATTATTTAAATTAACATAAATTATAATAAATTAAGATAAAATTAGTACAGTATAATAAAATTTAAAGCAGTTATAATTTGGATAATCTAATTAACATAATTAATCTAATTATTAAAAATAAAATAAAATAATACAGCATAAATTAGTCATAATAATATAAAAATATTCAAACATAAATAAATTGATTAAAATAAAATTTTAGAATTATCATATAATAAAAATTATCTGATTGGTTGACAAAAGATGGGCCCAGACGGAGGGGGGACCGGCGTTGGGGGTGGTGAGACTGGAGGTGGGGCTGAGGAGCTAGGGGACAAGGATTGTAGGAATCTAAATGAGAGGGGGATAGGTGGGATCGGGGTGGGGCTAGGGATCAGACCGAGTGGGAAATCATCGATCGGATGGCAGGGACAGGAGGGACCAAAGGTGGGGTAGGAAATCAAAATAGGTCAAAATGGGGCCGAATGGGGGGAAAGGGGTGGGGGGACTGGGGGTGGGGCAAGAAATTGAGAAAAAAAGGCCAAAAATGGGGCTGGATAGGAGGGCAGGTGTATTGGGGTTGGGGCAGGGAACCCCAAAAAAAAAAAAGATCAAAATGGGGCCAAGATGGGGGGGGGGGCAGGGGAGGGTGGACCGGGCATGGGCCTGAGGATCGGGTTAGGTGGGGAAGCTATGGTCAGATTGCAGGGCACAGGAGGATAGGGTGTGGGCTTGGGAACGGACGGTCGGGTCGAAAAGTGGATGGTTGGATGATAGAGAACAAATGGGGGCTTAGGAACGGGTTGGGAGGGTAATCAAAATAAAATCGCTGGCTGAGGAGGCAATTTTACTGAAGTCGCTCTTTCAACAGGCGATTTTAGTTTGTACACGTGGCTTCGTCTTTATCAGAATATTTTTGCTTCTCATTTTGGGCAGTTAGCAATAATCTTTTTGTGGACGTCTGGCAAGAAAATTTTGAGTCATGGATACAGGAATGAAATCGCCCATTGAGGAGGCAATTTCAACTGTTTACGATAATTTTGGAAATAAGTTTTGAATGGAGGTACTTTTGGAATTAGGTAATAAAAAATAATTAAAAAAAAAAAACCCAGGATGAAGTGGATATATAGAGAGAAGATGCCTTAGATGGCGGAAGGCCACGTAGTTATATGGTTGGAGGCTGGAATTGGAAAGGGTAAAGCGCTTGAAAATAGACTGGCAGGTCAAGGTATGTGTTAGTTTTTGTTTTTGGATGTAAATGAGTTGGGAAAGACCTAACCCAAGAGGAATATCATTAATATAAATAAGTACAATACATTAATTATATTATAATCTATAGGGATGAGAAGCTGTCAACTTCGCATCCTGATCAGATCACTAGAAGGAAAGCAGACGGAATTCATAATGGTTAGAGTTGCAACAGCCACCCTATTTAGTTAAAACCAAAAAAGCTAAACTTAATTATGGGTGATTAAATGAAGGTGACGCTGTGTTTCAAGTAGCACCTTCATGCAGTTGAAAATCTGACTAACAGCGGAGCTTTTGTCGACAAGCATGTGTTCAGTCCAGGATAGAAAAAGTTTAGCAATATTCCTCACCACAAAGGTTGGTAGGAAGGCATGAAAATCAAAGCATATTTTATTCCGTTCCTTCCATAGCGTCCAAATCATTGTTGCAATGAGAGTGTCGAGTCCCGTCTTAGGAGGATATAGGCGTTCTTCTTGTCTCCAAGAGTTCCATAGCAAGGATTGTGTTTGTGGGAGATCATTAAGCCAAAATTTCTACAACAGTATTGACCAAACTGTTTTGGAGAAAGAACATTGTAAAAAAAAAAAGGTGGTCCACCATTTTTGAGTTGGAGTCACATAGCGAGCATTTATCTGCACCCTTCTATCCTTTTTTAATAAGATTAGATTTGGTTAGAATTTTATCATTAATGCAGAGGTAGAGGAAGTGTTTAACTTTTTCTGGAACTCCTATTTTCCATATGATTTGACTGGTAAAAGGTCTGACTCCTTCATCTAACAGAAAGTTGTATAATCTTTTTGTTGAGAATTGCTTTTTAGGAAACCATTTCCATTGTATTGTATCCTGTTCATTGAAGAGATCCAAGGCTAACATCTCATACCTCAGATGTTGAAGACTCCTATTGAAAGGGCCAAGCGAAACGAGTGGCTAATGATTGGAATTTCTGAAATAATTATATGCTTCAGCAATGGTGCTATTTTTGTCAGGTACAAGGGCAAACAAGCAAGGAAAACGGTCTTTTATGGGGTAGGGAAACAACCATGTGTCATGCTAGAACAACATATTTGATCTATTGCCAAGACTAAATTTGATAAAGTTCTGAAATAAATTTCCAACCTTCAAAACTGACTTCTAGAATGCCGATGGGAGCTTATGGCGTGGAATATTCAGTGTGAAGGGTCGGTGATGATAGTATGTTGTAGAGATCAATGAATGCCGTGGCAAACTTTGATTCTCAAACAGCTTCCTCCATCATTTGCAAATCAATACCTTATTTAGTCTAGTGATGTTGGCGATGCCCATTACTCCAAATTGTTTTGGCCTGCAGACTAAACTCCAATTTAATAAATGCCGACCTTGTTTAGCCTTGTCTTTTCCTGTACAGAAATGTCCGCTATAGCCTATCTATTCTTCGGACAATGCCGGGTGGTAAAATGAAATTGGACATCCAATAGGATATGATAGGCGTGATTACCGAATTGAGCAGGATTATTCTTCCTGCAATGGTGAGAAATTTGTCTTTTCATGTTGCTAATTATTTTCAGACTTTCTCAATAAGCGGTGTCCAATCATTTTGCTTCAAGTGCCCACATAGTAGCGGCAGTCCCAAGTAATTAAATGGAAGATCACCCATTTTACAACCAAGGATGGATGCAATCTGATCTCTATGATTTTTAGAGATCCCAATTTCTATAACCATGGATTTGTTGAAGTAAATTTTTAACCTAGAGAGAAGTTCATAAGAATATAGTATGAATTTCAAAGAGGTGATATTCTCGCCACTGAATATAAGTGTATCATGTACAAATTGAAGATAGAGAAAATGATAGATAGTTCCATTTTCTTTGATATATGCCATTAACCATGTGGTTTGAAGCTGCTACTCTAAAGATTCTATTTAGTGTATCTGCAACAAAGATAAAAAGTTGAGGCGAAAGCGGATCGCCTTAATGCAATCCTCTGCAATGGTTAAAGGAATTTCCCATTGAACAATTAATTAAGATGGATGACTTGGCAGTGGTGACGATGTCTTTGATCCATTTGCACCATCTATCTCCAAATCCATGAGCAGGTAGTAATTCGAGGAGAAAAGGCCGAGCAACATTGTCAAATGCCTTCTCAAAATCGAGTTTTAGGATGATTCCTTTGTGCTTCGATTGAATGGCCTGTGAAATGATCTCATTCGCTATTGCAAAGGTGTTTGAAATTGACCGTCTTTGGATGAATGCAGACTGGGAGGAAGTAATTAGCTTTTCTAACTTGCTAGCAAGCCTGAGTGTTAGGACCTTGGAGATTATTTTGACAATGCCATTCATGAGACTGATCGGCCTGTAATATTTGACGGTGCAATTAGCCTCCTTCTTTGGTATAAGAGTAATGTATGAGAAGTTGAGTCTATCAAGGTTTGTGTGATGACTGTAGAAGCTTTGAAATACCTTTATCAGGTCATCTTTGATGATGTGCTAAAAGTGTTTATAAAGGTCAAAGGAGAACCCATCAGGGCCGAGAGATTTTTGCAATGCCAACTAAAAAATAGCATTCTTGATTTCCTCCTTGGTGAATTGTTTATCTAGATCTTGAAGGGGGAATGGTCCTTCTGGATATAATGCATTCCAGTTTGCTGTAATGCTGGGCAGTGTGCTATTACCTAATAGTAATTTGAAATACTGACAGAAAGAATCCTGAATATTTTGCTGATTAGGTACCACTAATTGCTGATGATACAGGTTTATAATAAAATTCTTCCTTTTCCTATTACTCGCCCATAGGTGAAAGAATTTTATGTTATGATCTCCGTTGTTGAGCCAGTGAACTCTTGCTCATTGTCGCCATAGTATTTTCTCTTAGGTGAGTAGTGAATCTAATTTGATTTCCAGGTTCTTCCATTCCTTAGTTTTAGTTCTCTTTTTCTCCTCAACATCTAAGTGGTCAATCTGTTGCATTAATTCTTCTTTTTGCACAAGGATGTTGCCAATTTTCAATCGATTCCATGATCTAAGTTGGGACCTAAGATATCGGAGCTTAAGAGCTAGAGTAGTAGCTGGATCTTGAGAACATGGACCAGACGTCCACCATTCTTGAATCAAATCTTCAAACCTTGCAATTTTGGGCTAGAAATTTTCAAATCGGAAAGGTTTGTTGGATTTGGGTTTACCACGAATTATGGTGGTTGGCTGAAGTAGTATGGGGGTATAATCAGATGTAGTTCGGACCATAACTATGAGATTTGTTAGAGGGAATCTTTGTAGCCAATCAGTCGAAGTAAGACAACAGTGAAGGATAACCATTGAAGGATCATCTATTAGATTATACCATGTGTAATGCCTGCCTAACAATTTTATCTCAGCTAGGGAGTGAGTACCGATGAAGTTAATAAACAGTCTTGACATGTTCTGTGAGTTGGTAGGTCCTTGTCTATCTAATGAGAATCTTGTTGCACTGAGGTCCCCAATTAGTATCCATGGAATATCGTTGTTGCCCCTCAGCAAGCTGAGTTTAGCGAGACGGTCTTGCTCATTGTGACGGTCATAGATATTTGAGAGCATCCATGAGAACCCAGTGGTTTTATAGAGTAGTTTAATGGAAATGGAGTATTATTCTATTTGGAGAAGGCTACCATTGAACACTCTATCATCCCAATAGATGAGTATTCCTCCTATTGAAGCATCGGCATCTTTTGCCACCCATCCTTCAAAGTTAGCTCCGTAAATCCTTTTTTGTAGGCTCTGATATATTTGATCTTTTTGTGTTTCCTGAATGCAAATTATTTGGCATTTTGATTTATTGATGATGTCTCTGATAGCCCTTCTTTTTCCGAATTTACCAATCCCTTTAGTATTCTAGCTTAGAATCATTTATGGCATGCTAGAAACCTGTCGAAGCTTCAACTAAGGCAAGTAGTAAATATATTACTGAAGTTAATTGATAGATACAACAATCCTGGTAGTTTCCCAAAGGTTCTAAAAGGGGAACATCCAAAAAGATGCATAGCAAGCTGTCTGAGAGTAGATGCAAAAAAAATACTACAATAAAAGATGAGCTGAGTTCGTGGCAAGGCATGAAACTGCTACTTCGAGATGACATGATAATTTTTATTTAGCCAGAGTTTTTGAAACATGGTCAAAGGACATCTCACAATGATGAGTCTCCATTGCCTTTAGCTTTTCTATTTGATTCTTTGGATGGCATTCTTTAAAGATCAAACCACATTTCTTTTCCATTGCAGTGATCTATGCTACTATCAAAGAGCTTAGAAAGAGGATGTCAGTCTCTATTAAAGATTCCTCTATCAACCCAAGCGATTTAATCTTTTTGGTTCGAAGATGAGCACTACACTTAGGTGGGGATGCATTGACCTCACATTTTTTTCTTGTTGTCTTGTGGGGTGAAGGGTTGATGTGGGCTTGTGGATGGTGATGATAGTCGACGGCTTTGATTTTTGATATCCTGAAGAATATTGTTTTGATTGGTATTACCCGAGTTACTTCAGTCCCATAGTATAATGTGGTTTTTGATGCTGACAGTGTGAGCTGGCCCTTAGTTTTGGCTCTTGTGAACCTAGACTCTAGAAGTAGTAGGCTACCGTTGGGGTTCACTAATGGAGTAGCCACTGGTCCTATTGCTGATGTCACTAGTCCCATCACATTTCCTTCATGGTTATAAAACAGTTAGCTATTACTTGAATTTGAATTCAAATTAGACTTACCTAACCTCAAGTTACTCATACTAGGTGGTATGATGAAAGCCGGCCAGCTCCCTGGGTCTGGCATGTAGAAATAGACTTGAAAAAACGTTGATAGCCAGTTGGTAGGGCATTTTGTATCGTTAGGCATAGCTTGAGTTTGAGTTAGCTTGTTTTTAGTAGGCATTAGATCGAGCATCAGGTTATCTTCCATCCTGGGATGATGAGGAGCTTGTCTCCTAGTAGTCGAACTGGATGGTTAGATTGTTGACCATTTTTTGGATACCAGCGATGGATGGCTGTTACCCGATCCAAACCAAAAACCTCAATCTTCTTCCTCATTATCCAGTGTTCTTGCCGAAGGAGAACCTGGGGAACCTATTCTCAGACGTAATTAATCTGAATATGAACATTATATGCAAAAGGCCCAACAATAACATTTATTGACTCTGGAACATCTTCAATATCATCATAGAAAAAATCTAGGTCAAAAGATGTAAGATCATCCCATTTAAGGTAGGCTTTACTTGCTCTGTGGGGGAGACCAAAGCTTGAAACAATTGTTGCTACACCTTGTGAATTCCAACAAACCAAATGAAGGTTAAGAAGGCTAGCACTGACTTTAAGCTTAAGTTGATGTGACATGCTGCCTCTATATTGATCCCAGTGACTCACCTGCAATGAAAAGCCATTACCTCTAATCCGGCCTCCTATCATAAGGTTGTGGACATCATCTCTAGATAGGTAGACCACAAAGAATGAGTTAGGATATCCTAGTTTCTTTGTTGTCTAGGCTCTTGTAGAGTTAGCTTTGCGTGAAAGATTTCTTGCACATCATTTTCTTTGATTTTTCAACCAAAAGCTTCAACATAGGCTGCCCTTTCAAGGTAGAGCTCAGTTTCCTCTATGTTTGTGGTGACCATGATGAAAGCTTTGCACACACCAGAGCCATGAGCTAGAGGAGTAGGGAGTGGAGCATTAGGAGAGTTTCGCTTACCTTGCATGGAGAAGTACCTAGTTTGCATTTTCTTTGGGATCCTTCCTTGATTATTAGTTAAGTTAGTAAAAAATCTCATCTTACACGATTGTGCCTTATGCTCGAATTTTCTACAATTGAAGCATTTTATATAGTTTTGGCAGTGTGTTTTGGTATGATCCTTGTCACAAGGTTTGTGTTAGTTGCGCTCCTTATCCTCTTCCTCCTCTTCTATCTTTATTACTCTCTCTGCCATGCCCATGCTCTCGATCGTGACCGTACCCTCCCCTTTGCCTCCCCCACCACTTCCTCCCTTTGCCAATTCTCCTTCTGTAGCTCCACCATTGCTTCTTTCGACCCCTCTTGCTCTCTTGCCCATGGTGCCTTTATCAAGGTCTTCCATGGCTTTCTCCTCGATGGCAAGCCCATCGTTATCAAATGTCTCAACCCCCCATCCTCCTCCCCTTCCTTCTCCTCCTCCATAGCTTCAAATTCAATTCGAAGGATGTTGAACAAATTTTTTTCCATGTGGCTCCCTTCCATTTTTTCCAAAATCCCGCATGTCAAATGGAGGCTCTGCCATGTAGAAGCCTCCATATATATATATATATATTTATGGAGGCTCTGCCATGTATGATAAGATAAAAATAATTTATTTAGGTCATATATGCATGAACCTGCAAATACGAGAAAAAAATCAAGTACATCAACATACAATGTTATTAGATTAAAAATTATTGGCTATTTCATGAAGGAATCATAAGATGCTATGTGTATTGTTAGTAATTCTTAAAATTACTTTCCAATCATTAGACAATAATAATTTAATTTAAGAAGTTAAGTAGTTCGATGTTGGGATTGGAGTCATGGACGATAATTGCAAAAAACTAGCATGAAAGGAAAACACCCAAAATGTGATAGGAGACTTGATTCATGCTTGCCTCATTCATAAGATATACCAACAAGACTATCATTTCTAGTGCATTTGAAATTTAAATTTTAAATTTTAAAAAATAATCATTAACCACAGGTTTAATTCATGCAATCACAAAATATGCCAACATGATTATGATATATTTCAAATTTAAATTTGAATTTCAAACATTGATAGTAGTTTTAATTCATGCAATCATGAGATACACTAACGTAATTAACAATTTTGCTATAATTTAAAGTTAAATTTGAATTTTAAATTTTGTATTCTTAATCCAAATCAATTGGATCAAACTTTGTATTTGTATTCTTATATAATCATGTCTATAAATACAATACAATATAAGATGATAAGGTGTGATCACTATTTTCATTCTCGAAAAAGAATATTCTTTTCTTTGTAATGCACATCCAGCATTGAACTATATAATCTGATGGATCTCAATCCATAGAGCCAATCTTGTTGAGTATGTAACTGATGGTAAGCCTCATGTGGTAACCACATCCTATATATATATATATATATATATGAGATGGATTAGATTCCGATCAATCGAATCTCAACCCATATCTGATTGAATTTTCGACCGTTGGATCAACATGCATCTATGCGCATGCACCTGAAAAGATGCATTGGCTAAAAAAAGAGCAGTCATGTGCTTGGAAAAAAAAATATAATAGATTGCTGCTTGAAAAAAAAAATTTTGAAAAAAATTGAAAAAAAACCTGAAAAAAATCTAAAAAAAATCTTTAAAATTTTTTTTTAAAAAAAATATGAAGACGCCTACATTTAAATGTAGGTGCCTTCAGGTGCTTTTTTTAAATTTTTTTTAATTTAAAAAAATTCCTATACTAAAAAAAAAATATAAAAAAGATAGGTGCCTGAAGGTGCCTTCATTAAACTATAGGTGCTTTCAGGATCTTTTTTTTTGAATTTTTTTAAGATTTTTTCTTTAGATTTTTTTTTGAATTTTTTTAGGTTTTTTTTTTGATTTTTCTTTTTGATTTTTTTTTCAGACAGCTGTGTTTTTTTTCTAAATTTTTTTTAGGTGCACGTGCTCCTATTTTTTTTTCAACCGACATATCTTTTTAAGCGCATGCATGTAGATATGCGTTGATCTGATGGTCAAAAATTCAATCGAATATAGACTGAAATTTGATCTATTGAAGCTCAATCCATCTTTTATATATATATATATATATATATATATATATATATATATATATATATATATATATATATATATATATATATATAAACTATAAAAACATAAACCTGTGGACACCGCATTTTTCCTTTCCTTTCAATAGCTCACAACTTATTGCAGATGAGAATGAAGAATGCAGCTTATACCCAATGGTTGCATGCAGGTGTCCAATCCATCCTTCAGTCTGGTATTCAAAACCGTCATTCCAAAACTAGTTGCTGGTCGGTACGAGAAACAAAAATGATTGAGCATGATATATATTTCTAACAAATGTTTTTGCTTCTATGGTGACTGGGATTAAAATTGTTGTGTCAAATACTCATTCCTTATGTTCATGTCTACTCAACTCCGTTCATAGTACGGATGCATCTATAATTAAATTACAGGTGTACATAGTTGCTTACGAATTTTGGAAGTTGTGAGTATTTATATATGGTCGACAGTTTCTGTTTACTATTGCCCGAGACTTTTAAGAACTGCATCACAAATGAGGACAAAATATTTTTTTTTCTTCATTTTTATGGAAGCAAGGTTAGATCCGTGAAATATGACCGATATACTTCAAGTAGTAAAACAGCAACTACCAGTTTGGAGTCATTTAAATATGCAGGAAATGATGTGTGTTTTGCTAGATAGGTCCGATGGTTTTGCATTCTCAGTATCAGATTAGGCCTAGAAATGAATTGGTAATAAAGGTCGTGGCTGTTTGTTGGCTTGCGGCAATTTTACTTCCCTATAACAGAGATTGCAACCAAAGTTTGCAATTCTATTTATAGGTTGTAATTGCAGTTATATGTTTCTATTTTATGCATCTGTAGCATATTATTAATGAAAGGGGCATATCAGATTGTCTGTCGGATGCTAGAATGCTCTTAGTTCTACTTCTCTTTATGAATATTTATAAAAAAATACGATCAAGAAGTTAGAAATATGATCCACATGCGTCTCTATTTTTACATCTTTATCTCTTAGTTATGCGGTTTCTCGGAGGCATCAAAAAAATCTCTATCCATCGCCTATCCACGTCTTCAATCCACTATATTCTTTATCAATTCTTTTTTTTTTTTAAAAAAAAAAAGAAGACATCAGTGCTCTTCGTCTAATCTACGTGTTTTATCTCCCGTAACTATATTGCAACAAAATTGCATTGGATATACCATCCAAACATCGCTAAAGAATTCATTGAAATATGATATCATTCCAAATTAACAACTTAAAATCATTGAACATAGGTGGCGATAACAAAAGAAACTAACAGAAGTTAATCTGTTGGTAGTTCAGGCAGTAATTGATGCTTCTAGGTGTCCTGAGTAATATGAAACCTAACCAATTTAGGTGAAACTGGTGGCCCTATAAGATTGGCTGAAAAACATAATACTAGGTCACAAAAGTTGTTTATGGGGTTATGGAATTAAGCTTCGAATAAATTTAAAAAAAAGCCTTGCATCTTCACCTTTATCACTTTGAACTATGAACTCAGTAGCAGAGAACGATTTATGTATGTAGGTAAAATCTTATTATATCTGCAGTAATTACAGTAAAAATTAGACATTACTCACCCAGCAGAGTGTAATAATGCTGCATAAAAAGGATGAGTTGTGATGAACATGTTATACAATATAAGTATAGATTATCCTGCAAATATAGAGCACGTGATGTCAAGAAACCACAGTTTCTTCTAGAAAAAGGAAAACAGACCAAGGTTCGTTGCCTCCATGGATGATTGCATACTAATAGGAGACCGTATGATATGGTACAGGTATCATAATAGACCAAATCAAATAACGCTGGTACACCCAAAAAAAAAAAAAACATTTTCTTATTTTTTTATTTTCAGGTTTTTAGGATTTCTTTTTTATATTTTAAATTTTGATTGAAAAGTAGGGTTCTGTGAGAGAGAAAAGGTTTCATCCTCCCACTTTCTTCCTCTCTTTCTTCTCCTGTATCTTGAAATAGGGCGAAGACAAAGTACGGAGACAAGGTGTTGGACCCTTTCTCCAACACTTATTGAGGCCTCAAACTATTATGGGCCCCTACTAGGCTCAACTGCTTGGATACAAGTGATTCTAGGCAGTTCGACTTGTTCACACCGGCTTGGGCCAAGTACCATACCAAGACTGCGAACCGTCAGAATGGTATAATACCGACCGAAACGTATGATTCGTATGATATTGCATACTATGACCAATACAGTAAGTGTGATCGACAATATATTTTTGTTTTAATATTTAAAACCATACATCAGTTTTTTTTTGTTTTTGGATTCCATCATCCACGCATCAAGTGAATGCCAACTGAAGGCTCTGAGAGTGCTAACATGCCAAAAAACTAGTAGCTGACGTAAATGAAAAATCCTTGACGATGAGCCATAGATCTCAAAACACATGCACTAAATTCCATGAGTTTGGAAACTTCAACTACAAATAAAAAAGTCAAACTAATTTCAGTACCATGTGGAATACTGGAAGAGGCTGGGTAACAAATTAAAAGCATGGTTGGCTATACGCATCAAGAATCCCGACCATCACTAGTGATACAAACAAAACATACGAGGACCAAAACTTTCTAGTTTCAACCAAACAAAAGCCGGCCAAATCGTCACCATTTATGCCACCATTAGAAGTTGTCATTTTGTGCTCATATTGAGTTCGCCGACCATCCCTTTAATTATAAAATTTAAAAAAAAAAAAAATTTCGGTCGACCTAGTGGTTCAGAGAAGGCGTCGCTAATCTGACAAGTGGAAATGGTGCTGACACCCCGATGGGGGAAAAGATTGTCAGGCTGTCTTCCAAGTTGTCTAGGCTAGTGTTTGAATGCCCTGAAATTAATAATTTCCAACTGGACCCTACACCTAGCTGTGGAAGTAGCTAGGAAACTTCATTTTCGCTGGTCATCCTCTCAAGTCAATACAAGTAATCTAGTCGGAGGAGCGGAAAATCATTCACACCCATTCATTTAAAAAGACTTCCTAACAAGCTCGTACCTCGCAAAGCCCCGCTGTTTCCACCATCTTCTTCAGTTTTCCTCCAGTATTTGTGCTTCCATTCCTCGTTCTTCTCTTAGCCAGCTCTTCCCTGGTTTTCCTCTCATTTTTTACGTGTCATCTTCTTAAGTTAATACAAGCAGTCTCGTCGAAGGAACAAAAATCATTAACTACGTTCATTCAAAAAGACTTCCTAATTAACAAGCTTTGTCCACCGCACATATAGGCCCCCGGTTTCCATTATATATCTTCTCTGGTTTTCCTCAAGTTATCATGGCAGCATTCATTGTGCTTCCGTTCCTAATTCTTCTCTTAGCCAGCTCTTCCCTCTCAGTTAATATCGATTTTACCTACAACGGTTTTAAATCAGCCACTAATCTGAGTTTAGATGGCTCTTCTCGTATCACATCAGAAGGCGTGCTTCAGCTCACCAATGATACACACAAAGTTACAGGCCATGCCTTCTTCTCCTCACCGATTCAAATGCTGCTCAACACTCTCTCCATGACACCGACTACAATCTCCTTCAGCACCATCTTCGTCTTCGACATCATCACTGTTGGGAACCCAGGCGGCCATGGCTTGGCCTTCGTAGTGGCCCCTACAAAGACTCTCAGAGGCGGTTGTTGCAACTACCTTGGCCTCCTCAATAGCAGCAACAATGGAAATCCTTCCAACCATGTCTTTGCGGTTGAGTTTGACACCATCCCGAAATCTAGTTCGTTCGCCGACATCCGTGAGAACGAAGTTGGTGTCGATATAAACAGTGTTGTTCCCAATGTTTCGAAAACCACCTCCTACTACGCTAATAATTCCAAGATAGTGAATATTACACTGGAGAGTGGGCAACCAATTCAGGCCTGGATAGACTACGATGGTGTCGCAAAAATTCTGAATGTGACCATTTCTCCCCTCTCCGTAGGCAAACCAGGCCGACCTCTCATATCACACGCCATCGATCTGTCACCAATTCTTAAGGAGTACATGTATGTTGGTTTCTCTTCATCGACAGGGGAGCTGTCGAGTTCTCATTACATCTTGGGATGGAGCTTTCGGACCAACGGTGTGGCGCGCTCCCTTGATCTCTCTCACCTACCTCTTCCTCCACAACCAGCGAAAGCTTCGTCGACTTCCAAATTCTCTGGAATCAAAATTGGGGCCGTATCTTCTCTTGCTACGCTTCTCTTGGTAGCGCTTGCATTCTCCGTTTCCTGGCACTTATGGCAGAAGGCAAAGCTTGCAGAGACTCTTGAGGACTGGGAATTAGATTATCCTCATAGGTTCCCGTATAAGGACCTTTACAAGGCAACCAAAGGATTCAAAGAGACGGAGCTTCTTGGCTCGGGTGGCTTTGGCTTTGTGTACAAGGGCACCCTACCACGCACTGGAGAAGAAGTTGCAGTCAAGAAGATCTCTAGTAATTCCAGGCAAGGAATGAGAGAATTCATAGCAGAGGTGGCATGCTTGGGTCGGATGAGACACAGGAACTTGGTGCAGCTCCAAGGATGGTGCAAGCGAAACGAAGACCTCCTTCTGGTCTATGAGTTCATGCCAAATGGCAGCCTTGACACCTTCCTCTTTGAAAGTGAGAAGTGTGGGCTGTTGAGTTGGGATCAGCGGTTTGAGATCCTCAAGGGAGTTGCTCTGGGACTCGTCTACCTACATGAAGAATTGGAGCAAGTGGTTGTCCACAGAGACATCAAGTCTAGCAATGTTCTATTGGATGCTGAAATGAATGGAAGGTTGGGAGACTTCGGTCTTGCTAGATTATACGAGCGTGGCAAGAATCCTCACACGACGCTTGTGGTTGGAACCTTAGGATACATTGCACCCGAACTGTCGCACACCGGCAAACCCATGGCCAGTTCGGATGTCTTCGCTTATGGCATATTGCTTTTAGAGGTGGCGTGTGGTCGGAGGCCAATCGAGCACGATGCTCCACCGGAACAAATACTTCTAAAGGACTGGGTGAGGGAGTGCAAAATGAGAGGCCAAATATTGGAGGCCGTGGATCCCAAGCTTGGGGAGTCCTATGCGAAGCAGGAAGTTGAGCTGGTACTAAAGCTAGGACTGGTTTGTTCGCAGTCCATTCCAGAGGTCAGACCTACCATGAGACAGGTGATCCAATATCTGAACGGGGATGACAGTCTCGCAGACGAGGTGGCCCCTTTGTTCTCAGAAGGTGATTTTTTGGATTTGGCATCACCCAACTCAAATCTTTCATCCATTGCTATGGTGTCTTCCAGCTCCCTCAGCGGAGGTAGGTAGGTGTGGGAGGGTTCCGTGACCAGTATGTACAAATGCTTTCATGGGTTCCTTCGACTTCTTGTTAGTTTATCGCATGTTAAGGGGTCTCTTTGAAAGAACAGCAAGATAGAGGAACAGGTGCGGATGGAGGATCCGGCACGGCATATCCAAGATTA
Source organism: Cocos nucifera (assembly GCA_006176705.1). Lineage (NCBI taxonomy): Eukaryota > Viridiplantae > Streptophyta > Magnoliopsida > Arecales > Arecaceae > Cocos > Cocos nucifera. The sequence goes on from QRFJ01001148.1 coordinate 691,181, forward strand.
CCCTTTCCATGCCGTTTCTCTATTTAGATTTCCATGTATCTTTTTTTCTTCTTCTTCCCCCTGAACTTCTTGTTTTTTTTTCTCCCAGTTGTAATAATAATTTTTTACATTTTTAATGTCACCATAAACATACATCATATCTTATGCAACTAGCGACCTAGGTACTCGTGTTAATAGATGGTTTGTGCTAGGGGTGCGAATAGATTGGGTTGGATTGGATCATGATGACCCCAACCTGATCTCATTTTTTAATTAGGTTTTTGTATTGGATCCACGTCCAATCCAATAAGAGATCAGATTTGATCTATAGTAGAATTTTTGAGGGTCATATAGGATGTAGTGGTGGTGGATTAGATGGTGGTGATGGAGGGTTGGAGCCGGTGATGGTATAGATGGAGGTATTAGAGGTGAAGGAGTTGGTGGGTTTTCAAAGGATGTATGGTGGAGGAAAAATGATAAAATAAAAAAATAGAAGTTCTAGCTAGAAGAGGAAGAAAAAAAGAAGATAGATTTTATGGTTCTACACCTAGTTCCATACCGCATCAATTTTTACTACGTGTTATGTGGTAGCATGGGATCATTTTTATCATGGCCATTAGATGAAAGGTGCAGTTAAGAAGAATTACAATATTTTAAAAATTTGAAGATGTAATTACAACAAATCTAATTTTAAAATTTTAAAATAAAAATTTAAAAAATTTAAGATTTTTAATATAATTAAATCAAAATAATAATAATAAAAAATAAATTATTATTTAAATAAAACTTAATTATATTTATAAAATAAAATAAATTGATGGCAATAATAATAATATCAAAAACAATAATAGCAACAGCTAGGAGAAGAAGAGAGGAGAAGTCTCATCCATCTAATGTAAAATTAATAGCATTTTGAAGTCAGTCTTTTGATCTTTACTCCGATCACAAGGCCAATAGAAAGAGATAAAAGAGATGAGACTCGTGGAAGGAGGAGGTGGGGGAGGACAGGGCTTGGAGATGGACGCGGCTCGGCCGAGAAAGCCTACACTCGACCGACATTAGGATGCTAGGCATCGGGAAAGGGTGCTGAGATCTGATCACCGCCTCCAGGAATTTGGACCTACCAACATCTACCATAAATCTAACGCACCGATATGTAAAATCCACCATGTCACCAAATTTTGATGAATATATAGTGAAGCATATAAAGGGAAAATGAAGCCCTTCGCGTTCGTCTTTCCCTGCGCTTCCTGCCACTAGAACCAAGGCCGATTGCTGCTGTCGCCATTCCATCGAGCGACCCTGTGGCAAACTCTCAGGCATTGAGTGCGTTGGCCGTGACTGCCGGAGTTTAGGATGGCGTCGTGGTCGTTGTTGAAGGGACCGCTGGACTAGGATGAGGAAGCGCTTTTCGTGTGCTGCGGACGTCATATTTATGTACGGATTACTAGTGCATAGACAATTTTCGGTGCGATGGAAATCTAGGACCACCATGTCCGCTGTTTAATACCTATGCGGACATGCATCCGCATAAGCATTTAATGCGAAACGGAGATCATGCGTCTACTGTTCCGAGTATTTTTCCCGTGCGGGCATAAATCCACTGAAAAATTATGCGGGAAATCGATTCCTGGTGTACACTTTCCGGGTATCTTTCCCTATGTGGTTTCTCTGTTGCCTAAGAATTTTATGATGGTTCAATTCCTAGGTGCATGACATATGCATATTTTCTCTGTGCTTAAAACCGTATAATAAGTTTATGCGTGAGACACATTAATGTGCATGGTGTCAGCGTATCTTTCTCGATGCGGTCCGTAGCGTCTGTTTTGCCGCATGATAAATTTTATGCTGCGGACGATTCCCAAACGCCTCGGGTCCGCTTTGTAGATACAGTCCCGCATAATATTTCTATGCAGGATAATCATTCCTGGTGCACAGTGTCCGTGTATCTTTCTCCATGCGGTTTCTCTATCATAGCAATTTTTATGCGTGGACATAGTCCACGCATCGTATGTCTGTATAGTGTTTATATGGGGACATGCCTGCATAATTGTTATATGCGCAAGACCGATTCTTGGTCACATTGTCCGAAGATGTTTCTTCAGGGTTTCTTGACTAAATAATTATATGTTCACTGGTGTGTCCGGTCTGCATATTTGTTAATGTATAGATATAATAGAAATGATAATTTTATCTGATCCATCAAGTATCTAACTTGATTAATTTGAATGGGATGAATTTTATTCGATCCGATTAGAAACTAAGATGAATATAGATTCTAAAAAAAAATATTTAAAATAAATTTGAATTAGATATGGATAATTATATTTTCTGATCCAAATCTAATTTGAAATAATTTTAATATATATTTTTTATTTAAAATTATGATGATTTTGTATTGTTTATATATACGCGAATCGATCCAATCCGATCAATCTTTTCTATATAACTGATCCAATCCAACATGTATCTCTACCTGATCTGACTTGACTCAATCCGAGATAGATACGAGATGGATATGTATATGAAATTTTTACTTATTGGATGGGTATGGATATGGACTGACCTGATGTATATCTGACTCTTTGTTACCTCTAGGATATAACACCACATAAACACATTATGCAGATGGTAAGTTCTAGGTGCTGCTGACCTCATACTATTTCTATACCAAAATTTTTTAGCATGATAATAATAATTTATTTATAAAAAATCATGGATTATGCATCTGCATATAGAAATTATTAGATAAAATTATTCTATCATACCGAATATAGACAAAACCAATAAAAACTCTATATGGTGCTCAGTTTCCATTAAATGCTAAACAATATTAACGATGGTTTAGTGGGAAAAAAATTGCTTAGAGTAAAATCACTGGGAGTAAACTAGATGACCCAAACTAGGACTGCAAATGGATCGGATTGACCCATAATCCGACCCATATAGACTCGATCAGATCTATTTTAAAGGATTCATGGAGCCAGGTTGGATTTTAAAATTGAATCCATTTTATTTTTTAAATCGGATCTGGATTATTGAATTTAGACCTGATCAACTCGACCCGATTCGTGAAGTTTTTTGGATTAACTTGAATCTCGAGATGAGTAACCCGATCCGATTCGACCCGACCCAAAATATATTTTAGCAAATATATCTCCACTAAAATATATTTGCTGATTTCTTTTCTTGAATTAGATCATTTTTGTTTCTCTTGTGATTGGAGCTAATTTAGGATGTTTTATATCTTGTAAACTATGTTTATCAGTTAAATGATACATTAGATGCTATTTTCTCGAAAAAGATGCCTTGGGTGATAATAGATTACTGCATACGTTGGTAGAGTAATGATCCAGACCTGCATTTGAAGAGCATTTCCGCGTTTTTAGCAGGTCCATGATTTTGCTGCCGATTGTTATCCTCTATTGACTTGGTAAGTCGCATTTTCAAGTTTGTGGTTGTTTACATAACTTCGCAGCTCAGATGTAATGTACAATGAAGAAACATTGATTCAATGCAGGAAAAGAAAAAGCTAACCAAAATATTTGAGGCTTTGTAATAAGTATTTTGTTGATTTTTTTTTTTGTTGAAAGAGATAAGTATTTGTATTGTTTCCGGTACTGCTAAGATGTGTTTAGCTATCCATCCCTAGAAGCATGGTACTTATGCTCAAAAAATAGAAGACAACAAATATTACATGTGGCCAAACTATTGTTTGAAGGCAATACAGATGATGAGTCCCAAATTTTAACAAACTACTGTTTGAAGTAAATTACAAATGCGGCGATATCCATCGAATGGATGGATTTATATGTTTGTCTTAATTCGTATTTGACCTGACTAACGAATCGATCCAGACTCGGATCCGAATTGAACCCATATTTTATGGATCCATGTTGGGGTATACATGGATCCGACCCGATCCGAATAATTCGTTGGGTCAAAAAATTTGATCATGAATTCGATTCAATCCGATCCAATCTTTTATTGGACTAGATTTGAGTTCAATATTTAAATCCGATAAAAAAAATTGAATCAGATTAAAGTCACTTAAAACCCGCTCTGTTGCACCTCTAACCCAAACTCTCATTTGTCCCTGATCCCATTCATCCTGCCTCCGATACTGTTGTCCAGGTGCGATGCAAGCAATGTCAAAGGAGAGCAGCGATGAGGCCAATAAAGGAGAGCACACGACATCACTTGACGATGTCCTCACCGCCTTTTCTCCATACTCCTCCACGGCGAGCCTTCTCTCCAGCCACACCATCCCTCTTGCATCAAAGTCTACACCATGCTCTCCCTTTCCTCCGTTCCTCCACACCCTCACTTTCAAAAATCCCTTTCAGCCTACCGTCATTCTTGTTGATATGCATGCAAAGCGGTTAACCGTGGTTAGCATTTAACAGGGAACCTACTGGAGTTTTTATTGGTTTTCCCTGCATCTGATACGGTAGAATGGCTTTATCTAATAATATTAAAAAAAAAAAAATCATGGATGAAAAAGGATGCCGTGTAGGTCCTTGGAGCATTGATTTTGTGACTTTAGGATTCGCGCCCACTGAAATCAACGGATAAAACACACCCATTGGGCAGTGGGCGGTCGTCACCGTCCACGGCGAATGGAGAGAGCCAGCATCGGAAGGAGCTCAAGATGTTGGGAATGAGGTGCACTCGCATGTTGAACGCTTCTTGCTCGGTTCGTCAACACTGGATTAGTCGTCCAGGGTAATTTATTAGGCTAAATTAGCTCGTCAGGAAAGAATGTGAGAGGAAATATAAAGCTAAAAAGGTGAAAGGTAAGAGATGTTGACTTGAATTCATATCTCACAGATAAAAAGCTATGGAACGTTTTTGGGCACTCGGAACCGGCTTTTTCGGTCACAAAATTAGTTTCATGAAGGAATGGCATTTAGACAATTCGCTCCAACCCTCTAGCATAGCTCAGAGATTGTATTTTCCTTGCAGGTTTGACATTCTTTTGCCTTCCTGCTGAACACAGCCATTCTTAATCTCCAATTGTGTGTGTTCTTGTAAAACATGAGAAAAATAATGCTTAAAAGTCATGAGATAAATTGCATCCTGATGCAAATAGATGGAATGGATGGTCATTTATAAGATTAGCTTATCTTCTTGGACATTCAAAAATTTTCTAGGAGCCAAGTTAGGTGAGTTGATGTTAACACAACTAATTAAGATATAATTAGTCATTTGTAATAAAAATTTTATTTTATTTGTCCAGTTTTCCTCAAATTCATACTTTTGACCGTTGGCAGTTTTTTAATTTCCCATTCTAAAAGACTCGAAATTTTTTAGATAGAATATTAATTCTTTTCCTTTTGAAATGATTCAAAAGTTTAAATTTTAAAATTTGATTTTCATTGCCCTACGTCGGATGATTCGAAAGTTTTGTTCCTTCAACTAGACTGCTCGTATGACTTGATCGATCTCGTCCTTCAGCGAAGGCATCACTAATCTGAACATGACAAGTGAAAATGAAATTCGCACATTGAAGTGGCTCAGCACGTCGATCGGCTCGCTCTCCTTCCGATGGACAAGTTTTGTCAGGAAGTCTTGTAATTATTAATTATTGTTAGGGAGTCTTCCAATAAGTTCTGTAGCTAGTCTTTGATGCTTGGCAATTATTTCCAAGTTGTCTAGGCTCGTGGCTGACTAAGCTAACAAAAATTTAAGAAAAGCCATTAAAAAAAAGAGCATCCAAATCTCAAATAAACATGGTCAAAGATGCGGATGAATTTTTTTTTAAAATCAAGTAATAAAATTTTTTTTTAGTGCACCTTGTCCATTCATCTTGTGATTGTGATTGGTGATTTGATTCTGAAGCTAATTAATGTACATGTTTCTTTTGATTGTTCTTAGTTTTTCATCTTCAGGAATCAAGTAGAGGATGTGTAATGTTTAGGAATGATTTAGTAGTACAAGTGCTAGGAAAATGTTGAATAGATTTGAAGATGATATTTGAAAAAATCTTAATCCTTCATGAGTATTGTATGTCCCCAATGTTAGGAAAAATCTATTTAGTATATCTCTTCTAGTATCTAGATGCTAGAAAATTATACTAGAATTAAATAAGCTCATAATCACTCATAACAATAAATTTATAGGAAAATTTATGTCTAAAGGTCTATTCAAATTAAGTATAATTTCAAAAAATCTTAATAAAGATTCTTTAATTATTTTCAATCTTCAATCTTTTAATATTTGGTATGGTAGGTCATGTAAACTGAATTTATCAAATGACTAATCTAATCTTGATTCTTAAAATCCATCGGGATAAAAAGATCAAATGTAAAATTCGTATTCAAGCCAAGAATATCCATAAACCCTTCAAATCTATTCATAGGAGCTCAGATCTTGCTCATATTGATATGTGTGATTCTACCAAATTACCAACTTGTGTCGGATCGATTTGAATATATATCATATAGGTCGAGTTGGTTTCGTTAGGTTAGGTTGTTTGAAGTCTATGTTTTGAAAACTCATATCAAAACTAAACCAAATTTGTTGATCAGGTGGTAGTGCTGGCAGAATGTGTCTATACTTTCATAGGATTCAAAACAAGCGTTTAAATACGGAACTGGATGCTCAATGCCCTCGTTAGATCCATGGAAGTGGCATTTAATTCATCTGACATCCGATGCGGTAATTATTGTACTCATCTGCAGGTGGAGAGGATGCGCCATAGCATCTACATCGAACATTTTCTGATGGGAGAGGGTCTCAGTGGTTAAGAGTTGCTATGTGGAGGATGGTTAATTCCCCAACTCTCCCTTCCTTTTGCTTTACCAAAAAAAAAAAATTAAACCAATTTTTTTGGTTCAAGGCTTTCATAGACCGAATCAAATCAAATAAAAAAAAGAATGATATAATTTGAATTGAAGATGCCAGTTGGGTCCATAGTTGGGCCAATTTTTTGCAAACCCCTAATAGCAATTAGCAAGCTTTTTATATTCCATAGATCTAGATCTTAATTATATTGAAAGGCGAAGCCCACCACAGTTTAGCTAAAGCCAGTAAACTCGGCGAGGAGAAACTTTGACATAGAAACAAGTAATTAGGAGTCAAACAAGTGAGTTGCTTACAAGCCAACTCGAGCTTATCTTGCTAGGTTAGTAAAAGAACCAAGCTGTTACAGTTTGTGAAGAGTAATTTTTGCAGATTGCACATTACTATTACCACTCAGTACTTCGAATTATTATGACTACCACACGGCAAATCCTACTGGTCGCTAACTTACTGAGTCATTGTAATCGGAAGTTTGGTCCAAAAGATCTTCTTTCAATGATAAAAATAAAATTATAATTCTTAAAACAACTAACTACAGAAAAATTAGTGACAGATGGCTCTGCGATTTGGCTCAAGCTATATACATTTTTCGTCATGTTATTACTTTTGCCATTTTGCGTCTCCCAAAAAGAAAAAGCTCCAGAACTTTTGCTGAAATCAAACAACATAGACCGGCCATCTTTTTTCTCAAAAAATAAAGAAAAAGAAGGGCAAACCTATGACCCCCACCTCACATGGTTTCTTCATGTCATTAGTATAGATTGGCTTTGGATGTTATTAGCATCTTAATTATTGCTTAAAGAAAGAGAAAAATTGGAACACATGCAATTTGTTTTGCAGATATCACGTGGTTGGAAAATCAACATGAGGCTTTGGACCAAGCCCAGGTCCAACAACTCTGCATGAATCACATTAAGGCTTTGTGTGTTCCATCGAATAAGTCCAAGTGCAACAACTCTGCCTGAATCGCATCAAGGCTTGGCATGTGCCTTCAACTAGACCGCTTGTCTTCAGCAAAGGCGTCGCTAATCCGAAGGTGACAAGCGAAAATGAAGTTTAATTATTACTTGGACCTCTCTCTGTGATGTCTAATTATTACTTGGACCGTGATAATTTCTCTTATGAAAGTCAATTTAAATGAATGAATGAATCGGTGAAGAGGTCCCCCTTGTTTTTAGTTAGAAAAAAAAGGATTCCCCTGTTAGGAAGTCTTGCAATTATTAGGTTGCATTTGGTAGGTTTGATAGCTGGCAATCTATCTATATTGCCAACAATTTAAAAGGGTCCACTAGATTACCATATTTGATATGCTTTTCGAATAGTAATTCAAATTGTCTTGACAATTTACATTGCCTTTCAAGAGGCGATCTACATTGCCTTGAAGAGAGATGGCTATTCAGATTGCCACTTCTTTAGTAATGTTGCAATAAAAATTTTGGACAAAATTATCCCTTATAAAAATTATAAAAACTCTATTGCCAATGCCACCATGGCTCTTTTATATATATATATATATATAAAATATTATATAATATTTATTTATATATTTATGTATTGATATATAATTATATAATTATATATATTATATATATTTATATATTATATATATTATTTTTATTTTTCATCAGAAAGAAAGAAGAGTAACGTTACTAGTGGTATTTTAAAAATTTGATTTTATATTATTGATAATCTAATTATCATACTAAATATGTCCATCAAGATTCTCAATAATTTTGTAGCAATATTACCTGTATGTACCAAACCTAGTAATCAATATTACTGATAATTTAATGGAGGTAATCTATTTTTAAGGTAATCCACATTATCTTTTAAGATTGCTTGGCGATGTACCAAATACAATTTTAGTTATTGTTTGAAAGTCTTTCCAGTATTGGTGCAGAAATTTATGAGGATGTCGAAGGTAGCGGGAGTTGGAAAGATGAGGCTGCCGATAGAATCTGAAAAATAAAGTCCAAATCGAAGGTGGATGGCTCTAGTAGGATCCTCCATCGATGCTCAAGTCAGTTTTCTAGCCAACTGGAATGGAGTGCTTAGGAAATAGAAAAGTAGAGTGACGAGAAGAGAAGAGAGCTTAGAGGAAAATATATCTAAAGGATCTTTTTTATAAACGGAGCATGTAACAAACTGATGGTGACAGTCATAATCATTTGATAATGGGCCGTTCAGGCCACATGGAGTTTGTTATGGAGGATAAGTTATCGTTTGTCGTGACTTGCGGACGGTGGAGATCCATTTGTTAGAGTTCGAACGTAGTTTAGAGACTCCAATATATGTAGTGGACTTATAACCGACCGAGGTTTGTTGAGGCAATGCCTAGTGGCTTTAAGGAGTTCGGAAGCCTGAGGAGGGTTGCATACTTGTAGATGCTTCCTAGATTGAGATTTGAAATATCATGCTCAATCCTTCGTAGAATAGTCATCATGAATTAGTAGCTTGATGAGGTCCCTTCGGATGGTTTCAACTAATTGGTGTAACATGGACTGAGCAGGTCCATGGTTGGCTGGGAGAAGCTCGTTCTAAAAGATATTTGAATGGAAGAAAGCACGATGGTAAGAAGTGCGTCCGGAGGGAGTTTGACTTGAAAGAGTGCTATTGGGAGGAGCATGGTTGGAAGGAGCGCTGCTAGGAGGAGCACGACTGAAAGGAGCATTGGTAGGAGGAGCACGACTAGAAGAAGTTCGTCCGAAAGGGATTCCACAAGAAAGAGCGCTGCTAGGAGTAGCACGACTGGAAGGAGTTCATCCAGAAGGAGCGCGACTAAGAGAAGTTCGATCGGATGAAATCCACCAAGATGGAGCATTGCTAGGAGGAGCACGACTGAAAAAAGTATGACTTAAGAAGTTCGGCTGGAAGGAGCGTGTTGTCCATAATATAGGACTTCAACTATCTTCGAAACTCATCACCAATCAAGGTCGGATGAGTTGAATTTTGATCCTGTCATTCATTCTAAGTTAAGAAGCAAGGTTAATTAAATGATAGTTTTCTTTTACTATTTAAGATTGTCTGGCCGAGCTTTTAATATGCTTTCGATAGGTTCTACAACACGATCATGTTGTTGAGAGGGCCGGTAAATTTTTTTAGAATGGAGGTCGGCAGTTAAGGACTTCGGTGAGAATTATTTTACCCCAAACAGCTAATATTTGATGCCCTGCACTATTTTTACACAGCCATCGAAGTGTAAACTTCATTTGCACTTGGCATCTTCGAATTATTGATGCCTTTGCTGAAAGATAAAATCAACCAAGTCAAAGCAAACAATCTCATCGAAGGAATGATAAATCATTCACTCGTTCATTCAAAAAGACTTCCTTACAAGCTTGTCCATCGCAAAGGGCCCTTGTTTATCCTTAATTCATTATGGCAACATCCATTTTCCTTTGTTCCTCATTCTTCTCTTATCCAGATCTTCCTCTCTTTTAATATTGATTTTACCTACAATGGTTTCAAATCCACCACTAATCTAAGCTTGGATGGCTCTATTAGCCATTTTAATGATTTTTATATAAAAATAATAAAATAAATTAATGGATAATAAGAGCATCAAATTAATCTATGTTATGTATACTTTCAATTAAAAATATTTTCTAAATTTTTATGATTTGATTTCATCTTATTTTATTATGTGAAAATGGCTATTATGGAAAGGTATATACCTTCACAAAATGAATAGTCCCACATGGAAAGAAACCATTGGAATAATAGTGTTTATATTGATTCACATGCCCATTGCTTCTAGTTGGGCTTGTAGAGAATGAGCCAGGTGAACCATACATGTGTATGTGTGCATGCACTTTTCTTGCCTCGTTGATCTGCCGCTGTCATGCATGTGAGCTTTCGTTTTGCACCACAATCCAATAGAGCCTTCCAGAAAGATATCATAACAGAAGGCTTATTTGGGGAGATGCCTTTAACAGGCATTTAAACTAACATTTAAATTGAAATGGTTTGAAATGATGAAAAGATGCATCCTTATGATGCATCAATAGTCTATTTAAAGTCTTCGAAGCCTATTGTTTCAAATATAGAATTCTCTCTCCATCCTTAACCAAATCTCTACAATACGGTCTTTTTTCTATTTTTGGGGCACTATTAAGACAACAAAATCTTGAAATAGGCATCCCTGAGATTTGTACTTTTCAGGGATTCGGACGAGCTGAAGAGGGTTGAATGGGTGTATCTAGCCAGAAAATCCTGTACGATTAGAGACAATATGTTCTTAAGGCAACACTGAACTACATGCCTCACTTCAGTCAGGCTTGTCATATCTAACTTTCTTTACTATTTTTTATTTTAGAAAAAAATATTTATGTAGAAATTTTTTGATGTTATACTCACTTAATTACTGTTTTGTGCTAGCAATTATTCTAGCATAATTTATATCAATCTAAGAATGTATTGGGATAATTACTACTATCTGGGATATTATATTCACTAGTATTATTATATTTCATTCAGGTTTGCAATGGCACTATTTGAGGATTTACTAACTATTAAACTTGAAAAGTTTGATGGAACTAATGGATTCAGAACTTGGCAGACTAAAGTAAAATATATTGGCTTGCATCTTTAGGTCTAGTTTCAGTCATTTTTGAAGTCTCCATAAACTCTGAATCTAACTCTGAATCATCATCATCATCATTTTATTGTTAAGGATGATGATTAAATTTATCTCCTATCTTCAATTAAGATTGTCAAATCTAAAAATCTTACTAATGAAGAAATTGATTACCATTATTGCAAAAATAGAATTCTGAGTGTTCTTAATAAAATCTTGTATAAAAATTTCTTGATATTTAAAAATAGCCATTGAATTATGGAAAAGACTAGAATCTTAATTTATCATAGATAATGCCAGAGTTGATAGATTCAATAATGTTTTTTTTCATAAATTCAAAATTATTGATAGTCAACCAATTAATCCTTAATTTCATGAGTTTCAAGAGTTACTTTGGAAAGTTCAAACTTATGGTACTATTTTTTTAGAAGATTTTAAAGTATTTTCTCTCATTGATATTCTCCTACCCTCCTGGAATGACTTTTCTAACCATCTTCGTTTGATCCAAAAATCAATGTCTTTCTTTGAACTCCTTAATACTATTCGAGTCGAAGATCAACGTAGGTCTACACTTCAACCTATGAATGATCGAGGATCCAAAATAAATGTAACTGAAGTTCTTTACAATCCTCAAAATCTTAAAGTCAAGCCAATAGGAAAGAAATTTAAGAAAAGAAAAATGGGTCAAGGCCAAGGACAAAATCCTAAGTTCTGAAGGAAAATCCTGATTTTTCGATCCAGGTTTATTCAGATCTGATCAGATCAAGAGATATATTTCAAAATTTTTTCTCTTGATCCCAATCAGATCTTGATATATGTTTCAGATCTGATTCTTATTATTTTAATAAATAAAATAAAATAAGGATAAATTAAATTAAATTTAATTTACCTGATTTGGGTAATCCTATTACCCTATTGATGATCCTGTATGAAGGTTCTGCATCTAGCCACGCAAGCGCTTGGCCTCTACCGGTATCCACTCGGACTGAATCTGGAGATCCTCTTCTTCTCTATCATACCTCCAAAAATCAGATCTCGATCTGATCTGGAGGATCTTCAAAACTTCTTTTAAAGATCAGCAGTCGTCCTTTGCAGCAGTGCAGCCTTCTAGCTTTCAGTCGTCTTTTTTTGATCTAAATTGCATCAACCAAGATCCAAAACTCCTTTTGAACGTGGAGAGCAAGGGAAGAAGGTGATTTGGTATGGAGAAGGAGGGGAGAGGCAGCCTAGGGGCATGGAAAATTATGATTTAATCATCTCATATAATTTGAGTTGGGCACAGGATCTTATTTATAGACTGACTGTGATCCAACTTCTCTTCCAACCAATCACAACCCTTGTGAAATCAGATCTAAATCTGATTGATGGGAATAGAGTCTCCTGAATTTCTTCTTAGAGGGCACTTAAGATCAGTCAAACTGGATTCTTAGAAGAACTCTAATTGGAATCCAAAAGGAAGATGGAGTCCTTGTCAAACAAGGACTCCTAGGCGCCTCCAACTTGGGCGCACGCCTAGGGTGGCGTGCGCCCTCTTCCTTGAATCTCATTTCAAGGAGGAGGCTTTTGATTTTGCTCGCGTTAGGATGAGGTCCTTCTTCTGTTCCTAACGGGCTGTGGGGGCACATACGGACCATCATCCGCGCCTCTCCTCCCATCTCGTTCTTTGTGAACGAGGCTTTCGACTTTGCTCGCATTAGGATGAGGTCCTCCTCCTGTTCCTAACGGGCTATGGGGGCACATTCAGACTGTCGTCCGTGCCTCTCCCCCCATCTCGTCCTTTGTGAATGAGGCCTTCGGTTGACTTGGTCGCTCGAGAGAGATCTTATCTCTGGCCAAGGTTGACTCAATCGCTCGGAAGAGATCTTATCTCCAGCTGAGGTTGTCAACGGTCTTTCGGGAGAGATCTTATCTCTAGCTGAGGTTGATACTCGCGTTAGGATGAGGTTCTCCTCCTGTTCTTAATCGAGGTTGACTCGGTCACTTGGAAGAGATCTTATCTCGAGTCGAGGTTGTCCACGATCGCTCGAGAGAGATCTTATCTCTAGCCGAGATTGTTGCTCGCGTTAGGACGAGGTTCTCCTTTAGTTCCTAATCGAGGTTGACTCGATCGCTCGGGAGAGATCTTATCTCTAGCCGAGGTTGTCCACGGTCGCTCGAGAGAGATCTTATCTCTAGTCAAGGTTGTTGCTCGCGTTAGGACGAGGTTCTCCTCCTATTCCTAATCGAGGTTGACTCGGTCGCTCGGGAGAGATCTTATCTCCTACGGCCAAGCATTCCTCGGGGGAGATCTTATCTCCTACGGTCGAGGTTGAATCGGACACTCGGAGGAGATCTTATCTCCTACGGCCGAGCTTTCCTCGAGGGAGATCTTATCTTCCTGCGGCCAAGGTTGAACCGAGCACTCGGAGGAGATCTTATCTCCTACGGTCGAGCTTTCCTCGGGGGAGATCTTATCTCCTGTAGCCGAGGTTGAACCGGGCACTCGGGGGAGATCTTATCTCCTACGGCCGAGCTTTCCTCGGGGAGATCTTATCTCCTACGGTCGAGGTTGAACCGGGCACTCGGGGGAGATCTTATCTCCTGCGGCCGAGCTTTCCTCGGGGAAGATCTTATCTCCTACGGCCGAGCTTTCCTCGAAGAGATCTTATCTCCTACAGCTGAGGTTGAATCGGGCACTCGGGGGAGATCTTATCTCCTGCGGCTGAGCTTTCCTCGGGAGAGATCTTATCTCCTGTGGTCGAGGTTGAACTAGACACTCGAGGGAGATCTTATCTCCTACGGCCGAGCTTTCCTCGAGGGAGAATCTTATCTCCTGCAGTCGAGCTTTCCTCGGAGGAGATCTTATCTCCTATAGCCAAGGTTGAACCGGGCACTCGGGGGAGATCTTATCTCCTACGATCGAGCTTTTCTCGGAGGAGATCTTATCTCCTACGGTCGAGCTTTCCTCGGGGAGATCTTATCTCCTGCAGCCGAGATTGAACCGGGCATTCGAGGGAGATCTTATCTCCTACGGTCGAGCTTTCCTCGGGGAGATCTTATCTCCTACGATCGAAGTTGAACCGGGCACTCGGGGGAGATCTTATCTCCTACGGTTGAGCTTTCCTTAGGAAAGATCTTATCTCCTACGACAGAGCTTTCCTCGGGGGAGATCTTATCTCCTGCGGTCGAGGTTGAACCAGGCACTCAGGGAGATCTTATCTCCTACGGCCGAGCTTTCCTCGGGCCTGCGGTCGAGCTTTCCTCGGGGGAGATCTTATCTTACTACTGGTCGAGGTTGAACGGACACTCGGGGGAGATCTTATCTCCTACGATCGATCTTTCCTCGGGGGAGATCTTATCTCCTGCAGTCGAGGTTGTTGCTCGCGTTAGGACGAGGTTCTCCTCCTGTTCCTAACGCGGTAATTATTGACTGCTTCTTCCCTACATCTAGAAATGATATTATTGAAAGGAAAGAATTTTGTGGAAAGAAAGTTCCTGGTAGTGCATCCCCAAATTCTATGTTTCAAGATCGTGGTAGCGTTGTTCCTCCGCGTTCTCTCCGGCAGTAAGTTTCAGACCGGACGACCTCCTCTATCTCATGCTGGCCTTCTCAATTTGGAGCAAGCTCTTGGCTTTGTCGTTGGAAGCCGACGAATCATCGATGTACCAAGCTCCTCCCTGGGATAACGTTGATGATGCCGTGAGACGGCCGACCTTATAGTTTCTGGTTACGGCAGTGGCCTTAGCCGATCTTCTCCTGCCGAAGGAATTTACCCCGCCGCTCCTTGACGAGCTTCTCAATTTCGTCTCGCAGCTGGATGCATTCCTCAGTATCGTGGCCATGGTCGCGATGGTAGAGGCAGTACTTGCTTCGATCGTGCTTGTTTTGGGGAGACCGTAACCCTTCTGATCTTGGCAGCTGGTTCC
This sequence comes from Cocos nucifera, assembly GCA_006176705.1. Classification (NCBI taxonomy): domain Eukaryota; kingdom Viridiplantae; phylum Streptophyta; class Magnoliopsida; order Arecales; family Arecaceae; genus Cocos; species Cocos nucifera. The sequence continues at coordinate 706,446 of QRFJ01001148.1, forward strand.
TAACTTCTGTGAGAATTCTGAGTTCGAGGAGCGTTGAGGGGGGCGTAGTCGCAGAACCTTTCGGGAGGAGGGCTTCTTTGCGCCCCTCTATCGGAGTTTCCTCGATGGTGAGCTCGAGAAGTTCGGGCCCGCCTGCTTTCGGAGGGAGTCTGTGAGCGCGGTCGAACTTCATTTCGTTCTTTTGGAAAACCTACAGAAGAACTTCATGCCACTTCGTCGGGGCTTCCTTGGAGTCATACTCGAGAGGGAGTCCTCGCTTGCCCTGGGGCGGTTGTGAGCTCGGCCGAACTTCGTCTCACCTTATGTGAAATCTTTGTAGGGGGCTTCCTTAGTGACATACTCGAGCAGGAGTTCGGTCTCACTTGCGCCGAACTTCATTCCGATGATGAGGTTTGAGGGGAGAGTTCGGCCTTACGTGCACCGAACTTCATTCCGATGATGAGCTTCGAGGTGAAGTTCGGCCTCACTTGCACCGAACTTTGCTCCGCTTTCCTGTGAAAGCTTCCGCGGGAGGACTTCATGCCCCTTTGTTGGGGCTTCCTTGATGATGAGTTTTGAGGCGGAGTTCGGCCTTACTTGCGCCGAACTTCATTCCGCGAGAGAACTTTGTTACGCCCTCGCTTGCGCCGAACTTCATTCCGCTTTTTCACGAAAGCCTCCGCGGGAGGACTTTATGCCCCTTCCTCGATGATGAGCTTCGAGGGGGAGCTCGGCTTTCTTCACACCGTACTTTATTCCGCTTTTCCGCGAGACCCTCCGTGGGAGAACTTTCTGCTGCTTTTGTCCGGACTTCCTTGAGGATGAGCTCGAGGGGAGCTCGGCTTTCCTTCGCGCCGGAACTTCATTCCAAATCTTTATTCCGCTTTCCTGCGAGACCCTCCGTGGGAGAACTCCCTGCTGCTTTTGTTCGAACTTTCTTGAGGACGAGCTCGAGGGGAGCTCGGCTTTGCTTGCCCGAACTTCACTCTGCCTTCGGTGAATTCTTTGTAGGAGGTTTTGTTGACGACATACTCGACGGGGGAGTCCGGCCTCACTTGAGCCGTACTTCATTCCGATGATGGCTTTTGGGGGGAGTTCGACTTTCTTCCGCCGAACTTCATTCCGACCTCCTAGTGAAATCTTTCGTGGGAGATCTTCTGCTCTAGTTTCTCCTTCCTAAGGGCGATTGGTATGCCCAAATGCTCTTCCTTGAGGTTGGTTCCTCGCATCCTCATGGCGGATTTGCTGACAAAGTCTCCATCAGAGATTATCGCACGGCCTGCATCATCTCGATGGGGCCGCGAAGTCGACCAGCAGGTTGAACTGCTCTACATCTGCGGTGGCTTCGGATGGAGCCTGGGCTGCAACGGGAGCAGATGGACCTGGCGCGCAGGACGTCGATCGTCGATCATCGATCGTCGAGTCAAAGCTCTCCTGGAGGTATTTTCTCTTTGGGAAAGAGCTCTCGTGAGGAAGAAGAGATCTTCGAAGAGAGAGAAATCATCACCGAGCACTTCTTTAAGAATAAGAGAACCTCAGAGGTTTGAAGGCCCTTCCTCTAGCGTCAATCTGTTGACGTAGAATTTGATCGTCATCGGAGTCTGCTGGAGTGGAGGTCGATGAGGTCGCCATTAGGGACCTGCAAAATAAAGTTCCATTCGAAGCTGATGGGGGGTGGCTCCGGTAGGACCCTCCGACGATCAAGTCAGCTTTGGCCAACAGGAATGGAGTGCTCGAAATGAGTTTCGGAGCTTGGAGAAGAAGAGGAGAGCTTAGAGATCAGAGAGATTAGAGTTAGCATATCTAGAGGGTCCTTTATAGGTGGAGCTCAGTTGATGGCGATGGCTATACAGCCTGGCAGCGAGCTGCGGGAGCTGCATGGAGTTCGGTACGGAGAGGAAGGCATTGTCAGTAGTAGTGGCCATGTCGTCCGGGCTATATGGGGTCAGTTATGGAGAGAGTGATGTCGCCAGTAGTGGCGGCCATATCGTCCGATCTTATCGTCTGTTGCAGACTGACGGTGACAGTTCGTCCAGAGGAGTTCGGACTTATAGGAGAGTTTGGCTGAAGGAAAAGCTTGGGAGCAGCTCGACCGTAACGGAGTTCGGAGGAGCTCGGTCGGCTGAAGGGACGGCCGCTTGAGAAGTTCGACCGAGGGACGACCGCTGAAGAGTTCGGGCATTGGAGGATTCCATTGAAGCCCGGCCGCTTGGAGTTCAAAGAGCTCGGACGCTAAGTAGTTCAGTCGGCTAAACGGGTTAGAAGAAGCCCGGCCGCTGGGGGTTCGACTGAAGTCCATCTGCTGAAGCTCTTCTATCGCTACTGGCCACATCAGGCTGAGCACCGAACTTGACTTCGACGAGAGTGGAATTTATCCCCAACATTCATGATTGTATTTTTCTATCTATAAATCATCTAAAAAATTAATAAGATGATGACACATATTCTCAAGAGTTGAGAATTTAAGACTTAATTCTTGAATTGCTCCCGATCGATCGATCATCATAGGGATGGTGGTTGATTCAGTGAGGTTAGTGCACAAATTGCTTTCTTCTTGATAGATGAGTTTTAAATCTACAATATGGGGACACTGAGCGAGAGTACAAGTGGTTGTTAGAGAACAACGGTACTGAGTGTGACCAACATGAAAAATTACTTAGTCATCTATTCACTCGTCAATGACTTGTTCGATACTGCAGTGGTGTAACTGATCTTTAACGAATGGTGCCTTAGCTATTTACGGTTAAATTGCTATGATTTAACTGTACATACACTTGGTCTCTAGCTATTTGAGTCCGTACGGTGCATATTAGCTATGATAGGTTCGCTGTAGGAGAAAATTGTACCTAGATGAAATCTATCAATCGTAGTAGAAAAGTAGTCTTATGCAATTTATCAGACTGAGTTCAGAAGATCTTGGCCAAGACAGTGTAATTAGTAAAAAAGAATTTTCATAGAAATTCAGGGGATGAACTTGAGTCAAATAAATCTAACGTATGACTGATGGTAAGGTTTGACGAGGATTTCTTGACCTCCATCTAGTCGAAACTCACGATAGAATGACTGTATCACACGGTAACTGTACCTCAAGAATTATCTCTTTTATTCTGCTGGATTGCCACTATATACTAATAGGTATCACTGATGGATTGTGAGACTCTTAAGCATCATACTACAGCAGTAAAGGGTTACGACAGCGGTTCACAACCATTGTCGTAATCCAAAAAACACCATCATAGCCTACGATAACAGTTAGTTAACCGCTGCTACTGTGGCCTTCGCCATAGGTTTATGATAGTAGTTTTTGTAGCAGTTATCATAACTGCTGCCATAAATCTAATGCAATGATTTTATAACCGTTGCCATAGGTTATGGTAGTGGTTAGCACGTGATCTACGGCAGTGGTTGGCATGCCTATGGCAGCAATTTTACAACTACCATCATAGATTTTGAATAATAAAAAAATATAAATTTTTAATTTTTATTTTTTATCGGATAAATATAGTTTAATATATAACATCAGAAAATATTATAAACATAAAAATATTTTTAAAATACTCAAATTTTATTGCTGAACAAAATTTATTATAATATTTTAAAATATATATATATTAAAAGTTTGCTAAATCTACATCTAAGTTATTGTCACTAGAAGGAGATGGAGCATGACTTGGAGGAGCTGGAGCTGGAGCTGGAGCTAGAGTTGGAGCTGGAGGGGCTAGAGCTGAAATGCCAGCCAGCATATTCTCAAGATCCATAAAGTCAACTCCAAAACATGCATTGAGCCTCATCACCATAGCAGTCATGATGTCCTATAGTTGACCAGCCTGCTTCCTCACCTGAGCAGCTTGCTCCCTAGCCTGAGTTGCCTGCGCCAACATATCTTCAAGCTGCTCCTGATTGATGACACCAGAAGCATGTGAAAAGATGCTCGTCTTAGATCAATAGCTCATCGACATATATCCGGGCCTACATCAGATCCTCCCAAAGTGCTCAGGCTCCAAGATCTGAGATAAATGGTCATGGGGGCCAGAGATGTTTGAGCTCTCGCTCGCAAGCATGTCTAACTGCTCCTGTAATTATAAATTTAAATAAAATATCATAAAAAATATAATAATATTAATCATATTAATATCCTATTTATTACTTATAAAAATTCTTCTGATCGCGGCATTCATCGGCATGCCCTTCTTATCCGTATGATTGGATCGAAAGATGGCACTATGGGTGGACATTATCCTCTCTCTCATCAGGTATAACAATAGATCAGTTTATTAGAAACATGCAAAAAATATATCAATTTAATTTATAAACTAAGATTTAGAATTCATTACCTCTATGCACACGACTGACCATAGACTCACGGTCGAGAGTGTGCGTGTACTCCTAGATTGCCCAATTCTTTCGATTTTAATGAGAGGCAACCTAAAGAGTATTTAAATAAATAACAAGTTTTTAAAAAGTATTCAAATATAATTGTTAGTGTGTTAAAAAATTCAAAACTTAGAAATTAAACTTAGAACTCTTAGCTCCTCTAATGCCTAACCATCCCCTACCACTAACTCGGGGAACAGTCCTGAATGCAAAGAACAAGCTCTTTCAGAGTGTCCTGTCAGAGCTCGAGCCACATTCTATGGAGCTTGACTTTGTAGTTTCGGTACAACTCTTCAATCTTCTTCAGTCGGACATCTCGAGCCCCCTCATGATGTTAAAAATCGTACCTCTATACAAAGTTATCAAAAATTAGTTATAAAATTATTCTAATCAAATATAATATAAATATATCAAATACATAAATATAATTATGATATATTTACCCATATCTCCTTCCATATTCGATCTTGACACCAGCATCCATCAATCATCAGTCTATGGATAGTACTAAAATGATGTCAAACTGTCTTACAAGCACTCCGAAAAAGAAATGTATCTTCCATGCAGTCTCCCCTACTGGCCACCCCTTACTATAATAAAACTCATTTTTTGTGATGCAAAAAAATCTATCACAAATAGTCAACTTCCATCGCTAATAATTATTAACGACGAAAATTTGGTCGCTAATTCTTTATCACAAAAAATAGAGTCAAGATAATAATTAGTGATGAAAAATTAATTTTCATCATAAATAATAATTTTTTTGATAAAAAATTTTTGTCAAAACTTTTTTTATTCATTAAATTATTTAAGATAAAAAATCAAAATTTTGCATCATAAATAATCATTTTTTTCAACAAAAAATATTCCATCATAAATAAAAAATTATTTATGATAAAAAATATTTCATCATAAATAATAAATTATTTATGATGAAATTCTTTCCATCATAAATAATTTTTTTATTTACAATGGATAAAAATTCATCATAAATAAAATAAAATTATAATAAAAAAATTTTATCATAAGTAATTGTATCATAAATTATTTTTTAAAAAATTATAAATATACATTTTATAATTTATATTTTTAATATTTATATTTATAATTTATAAAATTAAAATAAAAAGTTTATAAAATAAATTCATAAATAAATTTTATTATTTTATCCATAAATAAATTTTATCATTTTATTGTATAAAAATATAATTATAGAAAGTATTTTTTATAAATATAAAAGATTCAAAATAAAAATAAAAATATATAAAAATAGACCGTTGGCCATCAAGCATTGGTAGTATCTAAAGAAGAAGAATGGGCCAAAGAAGGAGAGTGCTCAGAGGATCACTTGGACCAACCTGCTACTACCTCATCAACTACATCATCTACTCCATCTACGTCATCCGCTCCATCATCTACGTCTGAAATATCTGGTACTTATCGATGCGTGCAGTCAACTCAGCAGTCTACTACCGATTCTAAGTAGCTTGTCTCTATTTCTTCACCAGCCGAATATCATAAGTAGCATGGATTGTCAGCCCCGGACGAATGTGAAAATATATGAGCTCTGATCCCATGCCCTAGCCTCCTAACATAATAGGATCTCATACCAAGCACCTGATCCCAGATCTTATCATCTGTTGGTACGATCGAGCCCTCTGGGATAGGTTAGGATCTAATGTCTATTATATGATCCTAAAAATTAAAGTTATTGGTATTCTAAGTTTGTACTGAAAATCAAAATGCCAATGAAAAAATAGTTGGAAAAACTTATATAAAGCTCCTGACATCCGGTCATCGAGTCTCTTGACCGTCATTGATGGGTCTGTTGATAGATTTCAATCATACCAGGAAGCTCGCCACTCTCTACATCTCTCTGCAATTTGAGAATAATTAATAAAAAAAATTTAAATAATTAAAGAGTTAAAATATGATAAATAAAAATTACTTATCATCTGCTCCATATGGCAAGTGAATGGCCTCAAACCCCCATAATGCGAGACTGTTTGTCTCGCCCGATTTGCGGCATTTTTGGTACATCGTGTTAGATATGTATGCCCTAGAAGCCAGAATTGGCTGACACTTGTAATACACTTCTAAGAGCAAAATTATAATTTTGACTATAAATAATAAAATAAATTATTTTCTATCATATATGTGTATTTAGTGTCTGTGATACATTCCTTGAGTTAATGGTAATAATAATTCTTATTTCCAAGAGTTGAAAATTTAAGACAAAAATTTTTACTATTAACTCATAAAAAATGCTCCTGACCATAGGATCATCATGAGGATGGTGATTGATCCAGAAGGTTAGTGTACAATCGCTTCTTTATAGTAGATGAGTCTTGAGTCTATGGTGTAGAAATACCGAAGTGAGAGTACAGGTACTCGTTAGAGAACAAAGGCACTGAGCGTGACCACCTTGAGTAGTCAGAAAGCTTACCTTCTCATCGATGACTGACTCAAAGCTGCAGTGGTGTGTCTGATTCTTTAACCTGAGGTGCATCGATAGTTTATCTTGAGGGTGTTATAGTTTGACTACACCATGACTTGGTCTCCTAATCATTTAGAATTATGAGGTGTATGTTGGCTATAACATGTTCATTGTAGGAATTGGATTGCACCAAGAGAGAATCTATCTATCTCGGTAGAAGAGGAGCAGCCCTATGATGATCATGAGAATTAAGTTCATAAGCCCATGACCATGGCAGAGAGTGAAATAATAGAAAGAGTTTCTATTAAAATTTTCACATCGGACTTAAATCGAATGATTAAATCATATGATAGAAATTAGGGTTTGATGAGTTCACCTTAACCCTAATCTGATTGGAGCTCAAGATAAAAGAACTTAATCACACAAGTAGCTACACCGAGAGGTTCATTTTCAGTTTTGATTGATTACCACCATATACTGCTAGATGTCACTAGTGGATTTTGGGAGCAATTAGAATGATTTAGATGATCGATCATTTCAATTGTCTAAATCAGAAGAGTTCTGATCCATCGAAAGGAGTTTTGATGATGTTGATAATGGAGATCATCACATATCCCATTACCATACAGAACTGAACCTAATTGGGTTACACAAATAAGGGTTTGGATCTGGATATCATTGATTGGACTAACCTAGTTCAATTGATTTGAATAAGATTCAATTAGGTTCAAGAAAATCATGCTAGCACATGATTGAACCTAACATTCTCCTTTTTCTATCATTAAAAGTTATCTCGATTGAGCCAAATATGTTTGTGTTCACTCAGGTACCTTGACTTGGTCTGATTGGAGCTTGTCCAGATTAGAAAAGGATTATCTTAATTTATGAGATAAATTTGAGACAACACCTATCATTTTTCTTCATCTGCTAATTCTTGTCCTTTGACTTTGGTCAAACATTGACCTTTGACCTTTGAACATCTGCCCATATGTCATGCACCCATAAGAGAGATTTATTGACCAAGTCCACCTACCATTTGGTAGGCAGATGGAGGGTGCATGCCTAGGATGGCGTGCGCCCCATGTGGATAAATACTGGAGTCCCATACGGATGGGACTCCAAGTTGCTTCTTGGATTCAACTTAGGTGACCCTTACCTATAGACTTTGACCAATCTTAGGCACCATCTAAGGATGAATTTATAGGGCTCTCATCTGATTGGATCTGGTGATGTCATCCCACCAATCGATTTAGATTTGATTGCACGAAACAACATGATTGGTCGGGATGATGCAGCACTGCATGGCGCAGCAGGGTCTATAAATAAATCCTATCTACGCCCAATTTTTTGTGAGTTCCTCTTAGCCTATGCCCCAAGGCTGTCCCTCTCCCTCCTCCATGCCATCTTCTAACCCTCTCTCTCCTCTCCACGTCCAAGGAAGTTGGGCTTCAGTTTGGTGCGATCCAGACACGAAAAGACTGACGAAAAAGGAAGAAGGCAGCACTGCTGTAGAGACGACTCCTAATCTTCAGAAGGAGTTTTGAAGATCCTCCAAATCAGATCCAGATCTAATTTTTGGAGAAAAGAAAGAACAAAAGAACTCCAGATCCAACTCGAGTGGATACCAGTAAAGGTCAGATGCTTGCATGGCTAGATCCAGAACCTCAGGCAATCAGCAGGATCATCAAAGGATAATCGGATTATCCAAAATAAGGTAACATTAATTTAGATTTAATTTAATTTAATTTTTTTATTTATCAGATCATAAAATCATATTTGAAAAGTGTCAGATCTGATTTAGATCTAAGAAAAAAATTTTGAAATATGTCTCTCAATCCAATCAGATTTGAATGAACCTGATCCAAAAAATCTGATTTTTTCCTTCAACTGGTATCAGAGGCAGGTTGCATAAAATTTATTTAGATCTAATTTAATATGATAAATTAGTAATTTTAGATATCACATGAGATATGATTAGATCTAAAATTAGAAAATTAAAAAATTAAAATTAATTAATCTAGATCTAAAATATATAAGATACATAACTAGACTAGAAATAGAATTATTCTATGTATAGTCTAGTATAATCATAATTTTTATTTGATTAATTATAATTTTAAGATTTATTTATTTATTATTTTTTGATATTATAAATATTATAATCATATCTAAAAATAAAAAATAAATTAAATTTAATTTGTTCATATGAGATATGATAGTTGCATGTTTAGACTAGTTGTAAAATAGTTTTATAAAAGGTCTAGATTAAATTTTATTTGATGTGATCAAATTTAAATTTAATTTTTTCGATGATTATGAGATAATTTAGATTTGAAAAATATGCATGATATGATGTATACAAAATATATTTTAATTAGATCAATTTTTATATGAGATATATGCTTAGATCTAATTAGTTTTGTAGATTAGTTGTATTTTTGGTTAAGACGTTCTCCTTGGTTGTCCGGTCATAAGAACAAAGTAGGATTTAAAGACCCTCTCATTCCATTCGATGGGGTGTTCTTATGATGTGTAGGGGTGCTGTGCATTCGTCCTTAATCAAAAATTAAAAATTTATTTTCTGCAAAATCCTAGATCCTGAAATCCTAGGATCTTATTTACATATTTTGTTTATGAACCCTAAACTTAATTAAAAATTAAGATTATAAAATATTAATTAGATCTAAAATTAAGAATTTTAGATCTAAGACATATTCATAATATTGGGTTCGGACTTAGATAGCTCAGTTAGGTTTAAGTGGTTGATCAAATCGAATCAAGAGTTGGTTAGATGGGATCAATACTGCTAAAATTGACTAGCCTAATAGGATTAAGTCTGAGTCAAGATCGAGTCACTTTAGTGATCGATCAAGCTAAGACCTAATTAGGCTCAATGGTTAGAGTCTGGATTGTAGACTAACCCAATTGATTCTGACTCAATAATTTGGTGTCTAAGGTAAGTTTGACAGATACGATCAACTAATTTTTAATTAAAAGCTACTCGACTCGAATACATTCTTATCAAGTTAATGGCATATCTCTTCCATCGGTCTCACTTACCTGGCCATGTTTGTTGGCTCAGTTCTGATCTGAGGTGGTCAATAATCCGAGCTAACCCATGCCACTAGGTTAGTCATAATAGTTATAACTATGTTAAGTCTAGTTTAATGAGACCTAAATCAAATCTCTCTAAGAAAAGATTAAGTCTAAGATCTTCCACCATTGTAGATGTGCGGGCTCTTTCCGAAATTGATTGTTTTCGATTGGTTACAGTGGCTCAGTTGCACCGAAAAGATGCAACTATGTCTATTAGGCATTGGATGATACAGGCTGGAGGATGGATTGGGCTCAATATTTTGGATACGATGAGAGATCTAATTAGGAATCCAATCTGTGCAAATGATGGATCTGACTTAACTAAGGAGTGGATCAATATTTTAGATACGGTGAGATTCATGAATTAGAGATCAAGTTAAGGTGCACCATGATTAAAAAATTATTGAACAAGAGTTGTTCATCTATTGGCTAACCCATCATCAATAAATGTTAGATGAGGTGATGAGTAAGTTGGTGAAACTACACCATCCACTAGAAATCAGTAATCGTGAAGATTTTCGCATCTCTACAGAAGGAGTGTAGGGATCCAAAAAAATAGTGAAAGCTAATTTATTTAAAAATAAAATCTCTAAATAAATTAGTTAAGTCTTAATTACAATATCTAATTAAAAATTTTGACTCTCTACAGAAAAATGTCTGCATCCAATCCACTAGCACATATCCTGAACATCCATAGACTGATCGGACCAAATTATAAGGATTGGCTCTAGAACTTCAAAATCATTTTGGATTCTAAGAAGTTAACTCATGTATTGGACCAGAATTCTTCCACCTTATCAGCTCGTCCATCTGCTGAGTAGAGAGTATCTTTGGATAAATGGATGGATGAAGATAACAAGATCAGATACTATATGTTGGGCTTGATGTCTAATAAACTTCAGCGCCAACATGAAGATATCAGGACTGCTCGCCAAATATTGGCTCACCTATAGAAGATGTTTGGTGAACAGAGTCGCACAGCCAAGTATCAAGTCACTAAATAATTTTTTAAGGCTAAGATGCGTGATGGGCAGTTAGTCTAAGATCATTATCTGATGATGATCAAGGATTTGGAAGAGCTTGAGAAGCTCGGAGTGAGGTTGGACATGGATCTGCAGAATGATATAATTCTGCAATCCTTGATTGATGCATATGGGCAGTTCATCATGAACTACCATATGCATAAACTTCAAAATTTCTTTGCCAAACTTATGAACATGCTGGTTACCGCTGAGCTTTCCATGAAAGATTCTAAAGGCTCAGTGCTTGCTATGGAACGAACTTCTTCCAAGAGAAAGTCTTTGAAAAGAAGAAGTTTGCAAAAAAGTAGAAGATGGAAGGAGGAAAGAAGAAAAAGACAGAGCTGAAGAAAAAGGCCGCTGACGAAGAAAAGTATTTTTATTGCAACAATGACGACCACTGAAAGTGGAACTGCCCTACTTACCTGGCCACCCTAAGAAAGAAGGAGGTAGGTCCTTCTAGAGGTATGCTCATTATTGAGTCTAACCTTACGATTTCTTCTGCATCCAGTTGGATGCTTGACTCTGATTTTAGTGCTCACTTGTACACTTCTATGCAGGGTCTTGAGGATAGCAGGAGGCTGAGGGATGGTGAGATGATCTTATGCATCGAAAATGGAGCGAGTTGCTGTCGTGGCCATGGAAACATATCCTCTTCAACTATCATATGGTTTAGACTTAATGTTAAAAGACTGTTATTATGTGTCTGCAGCATGTAGAAATTTGATTTCTATTTCTTGCCTTACATTAGAAGGCTATGTAATTAGTTTTCTTAATGACCATTGTAATATTCTTTATGAAAAAAATAAAATTGCAAGTGATTTTCTTATTAACGATCTTTATCAGTTACATGTTGATGTATCTATTTTTAATTTTGAGCAAAATGTGAATGCCATAAAATCAAAATGAGCTAGGGATAGTCCAAACGATAGGTATCTATGGCCCCTAAGTCTAGGTCATATAGCAGATGATAGGATTAACAAATTAAAAAAAAATGGGCTATTGAGTCCATTGACTTCTAAGTCATATCCAATTTATGAATCTTGTCTTCATGGCAAAATGACTAAACTTTCTTTTGTAGGACATGAGAAAAGAGCTACGGATATTCTTGTCTTAGTACATATTGATGTGTGCGGTCCATTTGATGTACCGACTAGAGGCAACTTTATCTACTTCATAATCTTTATCGATGATTTATCTAGGTATGGATATATGTATCTTATGAGATACAAGTCTGAAGCTTTTGAAAAGTTCAAAGAATTCAAATATAAAGTAGAAAAGCAAATAGGAAAATCCATTAAGATTCTTCGATCAGATCGAGGAGGTGAATACCTTAGTCGAAAATTCTTGGACTATCTCAAGAAAAATGGCATAGTCTCTCAATGGACTCCACCTGAAACATCTTAACTCAATGGGATTTCAGAATGAAGGAACCGGATCCTATTAGATATGGTCTGATCCATGATGAGCTTCACAGACCTTTCTAATTTTTTTTGGAGACATTGTTTGTTAACTGCAATATACTTTCTGAATAGTGTTTCTTCTAAAACCGTTCCTACCACACCATATGAAATATGACATGGTAAAAAACTAAGTCTGAGTCATCTCAGAATTTGGGATTGTCCGGCTCATATCAAGAGACAACAAATGGATAAGTTAGACTTTAGATCCATTAGAGCTAGATTTATAGGATATCCTAAAGAGTCATTAGGATATTATTTCTACATTCCAGAAGATCACAATATGATTATGAGTCGACATGCCATCTTTCTTGAAAAATAGTTTATTCAAGATAGCGGCATTGAAAATCAGATTAAGCTCGAGGAGAAAGTCTCACAAGAGCAACGAGCTAAGGATCAAATAGAATCAAATCAGATTAAGCCAATCCATTCACTACCTCCTCCATCTTGTAAATCGAAAAGGGTTTTTCAACCCCTTGAGAGGTACTTAAGTACTATTTCAGAGAAAGTAGAGAAAATATTCCTCATAGGTAATGGAGTTCATGGTGATGATCCCAAAATCTATAACGAGGCGATATCGAATATCGACTTTGAAAAATGGTTAGAGATAATGAAGTCAAAAATTGACTCGATGCACTCAAATAAAGTTTGGATCTTGGTAGATCCACCAGAATGTATAGTACCTATTGGATGTAAATGAATCTACAAAAGAAAGATTGGTGTCGATAAAAATGTGGAGACATTCAAAACTAAATTAGTGGCAAAAGGTTATAGTCAGCGCGAAGGCATTGACTATTAAGGTATCTTTTCGTCAGTAGCCATGCTTAAATCCATCCGCATATTGCTTACTATTACAGCCTATTTCGATTATGAAATATGACAAATGGATGTAAAAATGACATTCTTAAATAGATATCTTGAGGAAGATATCTATATGGAATAGCCGCTAGGTTTCACATCCAGTGATGATGATCACAAGGTATGCGAGCTGCAAAGGTCCATATATGGACTTAAGCAAGTATCTCGGAGCTGGAACACTTATTTTAATGATGTGATCAAATTATTTGATTTCATCAAGAATGAGGAGGAGCCATGTGTATTCAAAAAGGTCAGTGAGAGCGCTGTTGTCTTTCTCGTATTGTACGTGGATGACATCCTCCTTATTAAAAATGATATTCTCATGTTGACTACAGTTAAAATATGGTTATCTAAAAAATTCTTCATGAAAAATCTTGGAGAAGCATCCTTTATTCTAGGAATTAAGGTCTATAGAGATAGATCGAATAAGATGTTAGGACTTTCATCGAAAATGTACATAGAGAAAGTGCTAAAGAGGTTTAGCATGAAAAACTCTAAGAGGGGTTTAGTATCCTTCAGACATGGCATTCATCTTTCTAAGAAGATGTGCCCTAGCACACCTGATGAAATAGAATGCATGAGCAAGATCCCTTATGCTTCAGCAATAGGGAGCCTCATGTATGCCATGTTATGTACACGATCTGATATAGCCCATGCTATGAGTATCACGAGCAGATATCAGTCGAATCCAGATGAAGAATTCTGAACTTTTGTGAAATGTATCCTTAAGTACTTAAGAAGAACTAAGGATATGTTGTTGATCTTTGGTAATGGAGAACTCCAAATTCAAGGGTATACAGACTCAGATTTTATGTTCGATATAGATGATCAAAAGTCAACATCTGGGAGTGTGTTTATGTGCAATGGTGAAGTTGTCAGTTGGAAATGTTTCAAGCAGACAGTGATAGCAGATTCCACCATGGAAGCAGAATACATCGCTGCGTCAGAAGCTGCAAAGAAGGCATTCTGGTATAAGAAGTTTACCATAGAGATTGGAGTAATGCCATCAAATATCATTCCTCTGTACAGCGACAATAATGGCACCATAGTCCTTGCTAAGGAGCCAAGGTCTCACCAAAAATCCAAGCACATCGAGTGGCGATACCACGTCATCCATGATTATCTCGAGAAGGATTACGTCGAGGTAAAGAGAATCTACTCCACAGACAATGCGGTAGACCCACTTACAAAGTCGTTGGGCTAGTAGAAGATCGAAGCCCATCTTGAGAAGATGGAACTTAAAATTATAGCTAATTAGCTTTAGGTCAAGTGAAAGTTTATTAGATATGTTGCCCTAGAAGCCAGAATTGGCTGACATTTGTAATACACTTCTAGGGACAAAATTATAATTTTGACTATAAATAATAAAATAAGTTATTTTCTATCATATATGTGTATTTAGTATCTGTGATACATCCCTTGAGTTAATGATAATAATAATTTTTATTTTCAAGAATTAAAAATTTAAGATAAGAATTTTCATTATTAACTCATAAAAATGCTCCTGACCATAGGATCATCATGAGGATGGTGATTGATCCAAAAGGTTAGTGTATAATCACTTCTTTATAGTAGATGAGTCTTGAGTCTATGGTGTAGAAACATCAGAGCGAGAGTACAGATACTCGTTAGAGAACGAGGGTACTGAACGTGACCATCTTAAGTAGTCATAAGAAAGCCTACCTTCTCGTCGATGACTGACTCAAAGCTGTAGTGGTATGTCTGGTTCTTTGATCGAAGGTGCATCGGCAGTTCACCTTGAGGGTGTCATAGTTTGACTACACCATGACTCGGTCTCCTAGCTATTTGGAATCCTGAGGTGTATATTGACTATAACATGTTCATTGTAGGAATTGGATTTCACCAAGAGAAAATCTATCTACCTCGATAGAAGAGGAGCAGCCTTTTGATGATCATGAGAATCAAGTCCATAAGCCCATGGCCATGGCAGAGAGTGAAATAATAGAAAAAGTTTCTATTAAGGTTTTCACATCGGACTTGAATCGAATGATTAAATCATATGATAGAAATTAGGGTTTGACGAATTCACCTTAACCCTAATCTGATCGGGGCTCAAGATAGAAGAACTTAATCACACAAATAGCTACACCGAGAGGTTCATTTTCAGTTTTGATGGATTGCCACCATTACTGCTAGGTATCACTGATAGATTTTGGGAGTAATTAGAATAATTTAGATGATCGATCATTCCAGTTGTCTAAATCAGAAGAGTTCTGATCCATTGAAAGAAGTTTTAATGATGTTGATGATGGAGATCATCACATATCCCATTACTATATAGAACTGAATCTAATTGGATCATACAAATAAGGATTTGGATCTGAATATCATCGATTGGACTAATCTAGTTCAATTATTTGAATAAGATTCAATTAAGTTCAAGAAAATCGTGCTAGCACATGATTGAACCTAATGTTCTCTTTTTTCTATCATTAAAAGTTGTCTCGACTGAGCCAAATATGTTTGTGCTTACTCAGGTATCTTGACTTGGTCTGACTGGAGCTTGTCTAGGTCAGAAAAGAGTTATCTTAATTTATGAGATAAATTTGAGACAACACCTGTCATTTTTTGTCATCTGCTAATTCTTGTTCTTTGACTTTGGTCAAATGTTGACCTTTGACCCTTGGACATCTATCCATATGTCATGCACCCATAGGAGAGATTTATTGATCAAGTCCACCTACCATTTGGTAGGCAGATGGAGGGTGCACACTTAGGATGGCGTGCGCCCCATGTGGATAAACACTAGAGTCCCATACAGATGGGACTCTAGGTTGCTTCTTGGATTCAACTTAGGTGATCCTTACCTATAGACTTTGACCAATCTTAGGCACCATCTAAGGATGAATTTATGGAGCTCTCATCTGATTGGATTAGGTGATGTCATCCGATCAATCAGATTTAAATCTGATTGTACAAAGCAATATGATTGATCGAAATGATACAGCATTGTATGGCGTAGCAGGGTCTATAAATAAACCCTATCTGCGCCCAATTTTTTATGAGTTTCTTTTAGCCCATGCCCCAAGGCTGCCCCTTTCTCTCCTCTACACCATCTTTGGACCCTCTCTCTCCTCTCCATGCCCAAGGAGGTTGGGCTTCAGTTTGGTGCGATCCAGACAAGAAAAGACTGACGAGAAAGAAAGAAGGCAGCACTGCTGCAGAGACGACTCCTGATCTTTAGAAGAAGTTTTGAAGATCCTCCAAATTAGATCCAGATCTAATTTTTGAAAAAAAAAAGAGAAGAAGAAGATCTCCAGATCCAATCTTAGTGGATACCGATAGAGGTCAGGCACTTGCGTGACTAGATCCAGAACCTCAGACAATCAGCAGGATCATCAAAGGGAATCAGATTACCCAAAATAAGGTAACATTAATTTAGATTTAATTTAATTTAATTTTTTATTTATCAGATCATAAAATTAGATCTGAAAAGTGTCAGATCTGATTTGAATCTAAAATTTTTTTTTTGAAATATGCCTCTCGATCCAATCAGATTTGAATGAATCTGATCCAAAAAATCTAATTTTCTTCTTCACATCGATCATACACAGTTAATAATAAAATTAATTAGTAAATAACTAAATTTAAAAATAAATAATTTAATTATTAAATTTTAAATAAAATAAAGTTATCTGATATGCTGGATCCTCATACGTGCAGCATATGATACCTAATCCTTAATATTAATGCTGTCACATGGCCACTGCCATGCTACCTCTACCTCGGCCCTAATCATGTACTACAACATACCAGTAGTGATGAATGCAATGTCAGTACTCCTTAAAATATGAGCATAGATGACCATCTATAGTTCGCCATATGCGATCATGCTCAAAATCAATAATATCAAATATAGACTATCAATAATAATTATTATAAGAATACAGTACTAATTAAATATTTAAATAAATATTATTGTACTTGTAAGTGGCTATAGAAGATCTTCCTCTGAGGCCATGTAATCTGACACCAATCGAAGAGCATCGTTGGGGCAAAGCTATGATAAATGATGCCTAGCTCAGTCTGCCATGGCTTGCACCATCCTCTAATAGGTCTGATATAGCCTGGCAAAATCTCAATGTGAAGACACTATCCCTCATGCTCGCATCTCTAATGCTTAAGGGAAAGGTTCTTCGATGGACCTTGCCCTCCCCTCATCGCCAATAGAGAATGGCCTAAAAAAATAATAAATAATTATTAGTATGATAGCCATCTATAAACTTAATAGATAAATTAAATTTTATTATATAAAAAATATTAAAATATCAATCAGGCCTGCCTCACTCGAACCCGCCTCTACAGGGCCCTTTGGCGACTCCAATGGTGCAGTAGTAGAAATGAGGAAAGGCTCAAGGATAAGTTGGAAACTCGAACATCGTCATCTCTCTCCTGGTGCCATACCTACAATGCTTAAACTATACATATAATTAACTTGACATATAAATGAATATAATAATAATAGTGAAAAATACATAAATGCTAATAAATAGAATTATATTACATACCATTGTTGCAAGGGAAGATTTAACAAAGAATATAGATCTACTTATTAATATCCGTATCCTCTTTTCTAGATCCTCCTTTGAATCATAATAATTAATTAATGTATCATCTTCTATCTCATCATCATTTATGAATAGATCGTCGCCCTCTGAATCATCAAGATTAAATACAAAATCAGTTTCAACTTCATTAGACATTATATTAGCCCTATTCAAAGGAGTTGTCATAAGTTTTTTGTCAACAAGGTGCTCAGTCAATGTTTGTTCTTCCTCTTGAAAAACTTTCTCTTCATGTAGATCTGAATTATCATTCATCTTTAGTCATCAGGTTGGTATGTCATATCCATCTCTAGATATTATTCTTTATATGACATGCCAATCATCTTGATATTTTGGATCCTTTAAATATACTACTTGTTTCACTTGAGTTACTAATATATACGGCTCATTCTGGTATCATATTCGTACAAAATTTATACTGATAAGGTATAGATTGATATAAATATCGATCTTCTTATTGCTAATATCCTACCATTCACACTGAAATAAGAATACTGAGTTTTTGGATCCATACTTTAATTCTATGATATCTATTAATATACCAAGATATTCAATCTCTTCTTATTCTTCATATCCTATTATAGCAATCCCATTATTTTGGATCCATCTTTATATCTCAAGCTCTCTTATATGAAATCTCATTCCTCCAATGATACAAGATGTATAGTAGTTAGCCCTTCGATCGGGACCACATGCTAAATTATACAACTCATCGGTCGCACCCTCTTCTTTATTGAAATAGTTAGATTTTTATCTATAATATAACATAAAAAATTATATCGATACAAGAAATTAATCACATAATTATAAAAATATAATATAATACTAGTAAAAATTATATGGTTTCTAAATCATTTTGTAAATTTCATCCTATGTCGATCATCAATATTTGTATTATTCTTCCTAGATAGTATATTCTTGTGCTCACTGCAATAAGTCATGATTTTTAATTTTACATCGATATGAAAAAATAGTTAGAGCATTAAAATTATGCTAAGATAATACTTAATTAAATATTTAATTTTTTCATAATTATTTAGAATATAGAAGTATGCTTTGGATAGCTCATTCATGTTCATAAACCCATATCTTCTTTCATCTATGGGTTGAACAATTTGTTTGAATATAAACAGTATCGGTTCATCGTCATCCCATTCACGATCAGCATTACATCTACATGATTGAATCTTATTTCGATATCATCAAGATATATCGAGCAGAATGTGAGATACTCTGTAGTTATGTAGTTATGTATGCTTCCACTATGGATCCTTTAGGCCGTGCCTTATTACGCACATACTTTTTTAGGATATACAAGAATTTATAAATAAAAAATAATTTAAAGAGTTCTAAAATATTTATATTTTATAACTGCTATGTTAAAAAGATTATGATTTATTTATCTTTTAATAGGATACATCTACTGATAATATACTGGGCCAGCCAGAAGAGCTTTATTTGGAAGATGAACAGTTAGGTACACCATAACATCAAAAAATGATGGTGGAAAAATTTTTTCTAACTTACAAAAAATGAGCATAATATCCTTCTCAAATTTCTCAATTAAGTTAATCTTCAATTTTCAGCAATACAGTTCTCAAAAAAATACTTCCAACTCAATTAATGTGGCTTGAACATCATCACTCAGATGGCCATGTATCACTACAAGAAGCAAGTGCTGCATCATCACGTGTGAGTTATGACTTTTCATACCAAAAATATTACCATTATTACTATCAACACATCGTGATAGATTTGAAGTATAAGCATCAGAAAATTTTATAGTTTTGAACCATCTATAGAAACTCTTCTTCTTCTCGCTAAATATTGAATAACATGTGGGTGGCACAAAAAATGTATCGCTTCAACAAACTAAATGCAGCTTCGAATGGATTTTCATTCCTTGCAAATCAAGATGAGTTTTTGAATTATCTTTTATCTTTTCTACGATGTTCAATACTGTATCGATGACATTATCACAAATATTCTTTTCATTGTGCATTACATCCAGGTTATGATGAAGTAGTAGCTACTTCTAATATGGTAGTTCGAAAAATAGGTTTCATTTCATCCAATTCAACTCAGTTTTAGTACACTTCTGCGTGTGAGTATCTGATATTTTTTCAAATTTCATATTTCTAATAGCTTCAAGTTGTTCTAAAACTTTCGCTTTACTTAACTCCTTAGGTGGCGGATCTCGATTGGACTTACCATCAAAATATTGGTTATAATGGATCCTCCAAGAGTAATTAGCAGATAAAAACTATCGATGACCCATGAAGCAAATTTTCCTTCCATGCTTTAAATTTAAGGAGGGCGTATCCTTGTTGCATATTGGATATGCCAGATATCCTTTGATACTCTATCTAAATAAGTTTCTATATACACAAAAATTATTTATGGTCCATAAAATCGATGCAACTTAAAATTTCTTCGACTGGTAGAATTATATGTTTGTACTCTATTTTTTCATAGCTTCTTCAGATCATCAATTAAGGATTGTAGATATACATCAATTTTATTACCTAGTGCTTTCGGACTCAAAATCAATAGTGACATCAAAATAAATGACTCTTTCATGCACTTTCAAGATGACATATTATATACAACTAGCATCACAAGCTACATGCTGTACAAAGTACTCAAATTACTAAAGAAATTAAATTCATCAATCGCTAGACCAAGTCAAATATTGCGCGGGTCACTCGTAAATAGCAGATGCTTTGCATCAAAATCTTTCTATACTACAGAATCAGCTGGATAGCCAAGTATGTTCTCCTTTAAAATCCGCTATTCATGATACCATCTTATTTCTTCAGCTATCTTTGTCAACATATACAATCTTTGAAGTCTTGGAATCAATAAAAAATATCTTAAAATATTATGAGGTATCTTCTTTTTTTTTTCTATTATCGATTTTGTATCTAGGCTCACCACATTGCGGACATTCACTTGTTTATTTATTTTTCTTGTAAAATAATATACAATCATTTTTACATGTATGTGTAGGAATATAACTAAGTTTTAATTTTCGTATATATACTTTTGCAGGCATATGATTATAAAATAATTTTTTTAGATAAATGATCTTTGCTAATAGTTTAATTATTTTTATGATGGTGATTGTAAAAAGCAAACCACGTGTGTATAAACTATCTAAAACTACATATCTTTTGATACACATTCTTAAAGTCCTTAAGCAATTATACTTACACTTTTATAAAATATACTTAATATGGATGATTCATATATGCGGAGTTTAGATTTTACAATCACCACCGTACAGATGTTTAAAATAATAGCAAAGATCATTTATCTAAAAAATTATCTTATAATTGAACATCCTTTGGCCTTTTAATCACATATTTTTTATTTAATGATCTAAATCATCATATACTAAATTAACTATGATAAGTATATCTGATTGAAGTAAAATTTTGATAGTATGTTATAAATATCATAGAGATTATTGTTACAAATTTTTGAATCCATCGATGATTTCTATCTATCAAATCATAATGCGGTCATTTATGATCGTCAAAATTAAATTTTATTGATCTACATAGCTAGAACTATCAGATTGAGACAGTCTTTTATGATGATACTTACATGATAATTACTTAAATAATGAATAATAAAGATAAATTTTAATTTTTAAAATTATGTAATATTCAAAAAAAAATATTTTTAAAAAAAGAATACTAATTTTTGAAAGAATTATAAAAAATAATATTAATTTGCTTGTAGGCTAGCTAATAGTGGACCCACTAGCATTCCTCAACCCTATCGCATCGATCATGTATGGTGTATCTTTATCCTTTTTTTATTTTTAAAGTAGTCCATCTTTTCTATCCTATAAATAAAAAAATTTGGCTAGATTATTGACGATGAAAATTTTTCATCATAATAATCTATTATTTGCGATGTAAATCTGATTTTCATTGCAAATGATCTATTATTTATAACAAAAATTTTCCATCATAAATAATCCAATCTTTTTAATTTTTAAATAATTTATTTATAGTAGATTATTTATGATGAAAAAATTTCATCATAAATAATCTATTATTTATTATGCAAATTTATTTTTCATAATAAATAATCTATTATTTATGATAAAAAACTTTGATCATAAATAATTTAAATTTTTTAAAATTTTTAAATAATTTATTTATGGCATGTTATTAGCAACATAAAATTTTTATTATAAATAATCAATTATTTATGATATAAATTTAATTTCTATCATAAATGATCTATTATTTATGACAAAAACTACTCGTCATAAATAATTCAATCTTTTTAATTTATTAAATAATTTATTTATGGTAAATTATTTATGATAAATTTTTTTATCATAAATAATTGATTATTTATAACATAAATTTAATTTCTATCATAAATGATCTATTATTTATAATAAAAATTTTTCATCATAAATAATCTAGCTTTTTTAATTTTTTTAAATAATTTATTTATGATAGATTATTTATGATGAAAATTTTTCATCATAAATAATTGATTATTTATCATATAAATTTAATTTTCATCATAAATAATCTATTATTTATGATAAAAATTTTTCATCATAAATAATTTGATCTTTTAATTTTTTTAAATAATTTATTTTTAATAGATTATTTGTAATAAAAAAAATTTATCATAAATAATCTATTATTTATTATAAAAAAATATTTTTATCATAAATAATAGATTATTTATAATGAAAAATATTTTTCATCATCAATAAAAACTATTTGCGATGATAATTTTTTTCATCGTAAATACCTATATTTACAATAAAATTTTTTTCATCATAAAATATCAATTTTCTTATAGTGGCTTTGCATCATACTCCACCATCACCTGATGCTAACGGTTCTACACATACAGCATGCATGTGAGACTGCGAAATATCCTACTGAATAATGCACCTATAATGAAAATACATTATGTAAATATATAAGAGTGCACAATAATTATATAAATAAATAAATTATATAATAAAAATGTATACTCATTGACCATGAAATCGTGCAACGTGGATGCCAATGAAGACTCATCAATGGATAGAGTATGTGCCGGAGAAATGATTGACGGTGGAGGCTCGGTTGCCAATGAAAAAGTTGATGCCGATGGTTTCTGGGTAGCCGATACGGAGGTAAATAGAGTATGCTTTGCCTATGACTTAGATGCAGAGTTTTACGTAGCTCGCCGAGGGATAGGAGTGAAAACTAGATGGCATTTCGGTGCCATTATGATGTGCAATGTTAATGAACATTAACCAATATAATATGTTGAACAATAATATTAGTAGAGCATTAATAAATAGACACTAACTAACTGGAGTCTACTTAAATCTTACCATACTTTTACATCATATGCTGTTGATAGGAAAGGTTAAGCGGATATGCCATACTGAGCTTGGCATTGTATAGTAATGCTACTTACCAAAGCATGTATGTAGTAGAAGAAACAAACAATATCTAAAAAATATTGCATTGAAAATCAATATCATCTTAATGATCGATAATCCTTGATGAGCAGAGTTGGAATTGTTCTAACTTATTGAAAGAAGTTTCAATGATATTATGATGGAAATCATAGTATATCTTATTACCAAATAGAATAAAACCTATGGAGTCACTTACAAAAAAGAATTTTTTTGATTGATCAAACGGTTGAATTACGATTATGAATTATAGTAAGATCTAATTAATTATCAATGTGATTGATGATTAATCTAATGCAAAAGTTGCTATATGCTGAAATTTACTAAGAGTCAGTGAATTGTAGGAGGATTAATTTATAATTGGATTGCAGTTTAACTCAATTTGATTGAGCAATTGGACTAAAATCAAGTCTAATTGAATTTGATTCAATTTAGCTTGGTTTGGATTTGATTAGATCAAGCTTAATTGAATTATGAGATAATCCAATTGCAAGAAAAATCAATTCTTTATTTGATTAGGACTTAAGTGTGCCTAATTTCTAATTGGATTAGAATCTAATTGGATTCCTAATTAGATTAGGATTTTTCTCTATTTGGGTGCAACCAAATCCTAATTGAATTGGATTTGATTAGGATTTAACCAAGGCCCCAAGAAAAATTTCAGTTTGAGTGGGACTCTCTCTCTCGTACACCTCAATCAAATAACCCATGCTCAAACCCCACGCACCCACTATCATCATTTGTGTGAGATATCTCAAGCACAAATAAAGGAGGAGGCATCCAAGAGTTGGATGCCCTCTTCCAAACTCTATCCAGATAAGGTTTGACCTTATCTTCTTCTAATGCCATATTAAAAGAGGTTGTGGGATGGGATTTAGGTTTTTAACATCATATTGTCTTGGGGTGTGAGCTATTGGTAGCATCTTCTCTCCCTTGGCATGGGCTTTAGGAAAAGAAAAAGAGAGAAAGGGTTTTCCATCTTCTTCTTCTTCCTCCTCTTCTTCGTCCTCTTCTTCTTCTTCTCTAAGAGAGTCTGAGTGAAAAGAAAAATCCTCTTCAACTATCAAGAAAGTGATCTCTACAAAAGCGCTAGCATCCCAATAAGATCAAGAAGCCTCTGATTAGATCAAAGCCTTGTGTGCATACTTATAGAGATCGGGCCTTATATGGCTTTAAAAAATTCGAAAGACATCCACGATCATCACTTCATAGTAAAGAATAATCCGTGCAAAGATATGAAGATCAGATTTTCTATTTACTCCATTTCTTTCAATTTCAAATTTTATTTTTCTGAATCCTGTCCATCATATAAAAATCCTGTTGCATGATTTTTAGATTAGATCTTATACATGCTTTAGATTAAAAGAGTTTTAATTTATTTTTTATTTCTGTCGTGTTCATATTTTTAAAAGTTAAAAATCTGTATGCATGAAACCACGGCAATCTAACATTACGTCCATGGATTAAGATGGGAAAAGATTTTATTATATAAAAAAGATGAACAAAAAATATAATTATTATATATATATACATATTTTTATATATATATATATTATTTAGAATATCATATATATTCACAGAAAGTCATATATATTATTCAAAATATCATATATATTGACAAGATGTCATATAAGACATTAGGAAGCCATATATATTGTTTATGATGTCACATATATTCATAAAAGATCATATATATTATTCAGAATATCATATAAAGATACAGAAAGTTATATATATTATTCAAAATATCTTATATATTCACAAGAAATAATAAAAGATATCAGAAAGTTATAATACTATTCTTTCTTTATTTTATGGAAGAAAAAGATATTTTCATCAACAAAAATCTGATGAACAAAAAGTTAAGTGGCTTTAAATATCTATTTCATTATTAATTATTTTGCATGATCCAATATGTTTGGATGGTATGCTCCACTTTAATTTTGCTACACCGCATGTGGGCACAAAGAATTTCTCTTCATATGATATTGCATAACCCATATAGTAAGTGTGATCTACAGCATTTTTTATTATTTAAAATTATAAATCAGTTTTCCTCTATTTTATTTTTTTTGGGATTCTATTATCCATGAATCAAGTGAATGCCAACTGAAGGCGCTGAAAGTGCTAACATGCCAAAAAACTAGTAGCTAAAATAAATGAAAAATCCTGGATGATCACTACAGGAAAAAGAAAAAATAACGATGGATATTTTGATCCTTAGCCGCGCTAAAATATATAGTAAATTAATCCCACGACGTGATCTAAAGCATTGTCGAAGCATTGGTGATGCGAGTGTAGAAAATCAGAATGACGACGTAAATAAACGTGGACTAACCCAGATCCCGACAGCGCAAAGAATAGTCGTGCGGCCTGTAGGACCCCGACGACGGTTAAAAACGCCGTCTATCTTGTGATGATTGACTTCGGACGGCGCTTTTAAGTGTCGCCCGTCGCCTGCTAAGCGTCTTGTGATTATTGGCTTCCAACGACACTTTTAAGCGTCGCCCATCGCCCATTACGTCCCCTTTGCTTTATTCCCACCATTTGATTTGTTCCCGACAAATGGCTTTTAAGCACCGAGGTCCCACAGTGGTTTCCACCCCGGTTGCCTAGCTGGAATGGAGAGTTGTGCACGGAATTGGGATTTGTGCACATAAGCTAATACAATCCATACAAGCTTAAATAATAAGTAATGGCTCTTGAAATAAATTTTTATTCATAAAAAAAGATAAAAAAATTATATATGCGTTAAAAGGAATATTAGAAGTAAAGCATGGATCTATGATATTTAGTTTCTGCTAAAACCATCTTCACACAATCATATTTTGCAAATGGTTCCGAAATCCACACCCAAATTTAGGAGCAGATATACTTTGCTTCTGTTTAAATCAT
This sequence comes from Cocos nucifera, assembly GCA_006176705.1. Lineage (NCBI taxonomy): Eukaryota > Viridiplantae > Streptophyta > Magnoliopsida > Arecales > Arecaceae > Cocos > Cocos nucifera. The sequence continues at coordinate 732,602 of QRFJ01001148.1, forward strand.
CTTCATATACAAAGTGCTCCACCTGTGTTCTTTATACATTTGCTTTTGTACTCTTTTTGGTACTTCAAGTAAGTAGTGCTGCTTGGTACTTTACTCTTGCAAAAACTAATACAAAGAATCAGGAACGAATAAATTCTCTTTGACCTGCCATCAGAAACACCAGCCTCAGGTCCTACACAGAAGAATCAGAGTCCCACTTAATTCACTAAACAAAGCAATAGATGGATTTTTTAAAACAGCCTGCACACTCATCATTGAGTCTGTTGCAAATAAGAGTGATGGATATTCATGTCAGCATCCATCAACTAGCAGGCTTATAAAGGTACGCAACAAAAATTACTAAATAGTTCATGAAGATGTCGGGTTTTCTTATCAGATTATTTGGGTAAAATGCTCACATTTAGCTGGTCTTTAATAAGGAAAGCGGTTGTGACTCCATGGAAGAGTGAAGAAGCATTGACAGGAATATTTAGGACACATCCATAAAATGAAGAACAATACAGCGGTATCTCTCAGTAAAAATATACTACTAAATATGAGAAAGCAGTAACCCATGGTTGTTAGAG
>QRFJ01001148.1:733192-806759 GCA_006176705.1 Cocos nucifera
CAACCGGGGTGGAAACCACTGTGGGACCTCGGTGCTTAAAAGCCATTTGTCGGGAACAAATCAAATGGTGGAATAAAGCAAAGGGGACGTAATGGGCGATGGGCGACGCTTAAAAGTGTCGTTGGAAGCCAATAATCACAAGACGCTTAGCAGGCGACGGGCGACACTTAAAAGCGCCGTCCGAAGTCAATCATCACAAGATAGACGGCGTTTTTAACCGTCGTCGGGGTCCTACAGGCCGCACGACTATTCTTTGCGCTGTCGGGATCTGGGTTAGTCCACGTTATTTACGTCGTCATTCTGATTTTTCTACACTCCATCACCAATGCTTCGACAATGCTTAGATCACGTCGTGGATTAATTTACTATATATATTTTAGCGCGGCTAAGGATCAAAATATCCATCGTTATTTTTCTTTTTCCTGTATGATCATCCAGGATTTTCATTTATTTAGCTACTAGTTTTTGTGCATGTTAGCACTTTTCAGCGCCTTCAGTTGGCATTCACTTGATTCATGATAATAGAATCCCAAAAAAAATAAAATAGAGGAAAACTGATTTATAATTTTAAATAATAAAAAATGCTGTAGATCACACTTACTATATGGTTTGCAATATCATATTAGAGAAATTCTTTGTGCCCACATGCGGGTGTAGCAAAATTAAAGTGGAGCATACCATCCAAACATATTGGATCATGCAAAATAATTAATAATAAATAGATATTTTAAAGCCACTTAACTTTTTTGTTCATCAGATTTTGTTGATGAAATATCTTTTTCTTCCATAAAATAAAGAAGAATAGTATTATAACTTTCTGATATCTTTTATTATTTCTTGTGAATATATAAGATATTTAATAATATATATAACTTTCTGTATCTTTATATATATTCTGAATAATATATATGATCTTTATGAATTATGTTGACATCATAAACAATATATATGGCTTCCTAATGTCTTATATGACATTCTTGTCTAATATATATGATATTTGAATAAATATATGACTTTCTGTGATATATATGATATTCTAAATAATAATAATATATAAAAAATATATATATATATAATAATTATATTTTTTGTTCATCTTTTTTATATAATAAAATCTTTTCCCATCTTAATCCATGGACGTAATGTTAGATTGCCGTGTTTCATGCATACAGATTTTTAACTTTTAAAAAATATGAACACGACAGAAATAAAAAATAAATTAAAACTCTTTTAATCTAAAGCATGTATAAGATCTAATCTAAAAATCATGCAACAGGATTTTTATATGAATGGACAGGATTCAGAAAAATAAAATTTGAAATTGAAGAAAATGGAGTAAATAGAAAATTGATCTTCATATCTTTGCACGGATTATCTTTACTATGAAGTGATGATCGTGGATGTCTTTCGAATTTTTTAAAGCCAATATAGGCCCGATCTCTATAAGTATGACACACAAGGCTTTGATCTAATCAGAGGCTTCTTGATCTTATTGGATGATAGCCGTCTTTGTAGAGATCACTTTCTTGATAGTTGAAGAGGATTTTTCTTTTCACTCAGACTCTCTTAGAGAAGAAGAAAGAAGAGGACGAAGAGAGAGGAAGAAGAAGAGATGGAAAACCCTTTCTCTCTTTTTCTTCCTAAAGCCATGCCAAGGGAGAGAAGATGCTACCAATAGCTCACACCCAAGACAATAGTTAAAAACCTAAATCCCATCCCACAACCTCTTTTAATATGGCATTAGAAGAAGATAAGGTCAAACCTTATCTGGATAGAGTTTGGAAGAGGGCAATCCAACTCTTGGATGCCTCCTCCTTTATTTGTGCTTGAGATGATACTCCACACAAATGATGATGGGGTGCGTGGGTTTGAGCATGGGTTATTTGATTGAGGTGTACGAGAGAGAGAGTCCCACTCAAACTGAAATTTTTCTTGGGGCCTTGGTTAAATCCTAATCAAATCCAATTCAATTAGGATTTGGTTGCACCAAATAGAAAAAAATCCTAATCTAATTAGGAAATCCAATTAGATTCTAATCCATTAAGATTAGGCACACTTAAGTCTAATAAATAAAGAATTGATTTTTTTCTTGCAATTGATTATCTCATAATTCAATTAAGCTGATCTAATCAAATCCAAACACAAGCTAAATTGAATCAAATTCAATTAGACTTGATTTTAGTCCAACTTGCTCAATCAAATTGAATCTCTCTCATCTTCCTAGCTGGAATGGAGAGTTGTGCACGGAATTGGGATTTGTGCACATAAGCTAATACAATCCATACAAGCTTAAATAATAAGTAATGGCTCTTGAAATAAATTTTTATTCATAAAAAAAGATAAAAAAATTATATATGCGTTAAAAGGAATATTAGAAGTAAAGCATGGATCTATGATATTTAGTTTCTGCTAAAACCATCTTCACACAATCATATTTTGCAAATGGTTCCGAAATCCACACCCAAATTTAGGAGCAGATATACTTTGCTTCTGTTTAAATCATCTTCATATACAAAGTGCTCCACCTGTGTTCTTTATACATTTGCTTTTGTACTCTTTTTGGTACTTCAAGTAAGTAGTGCTGCTTGGTACTTTACTCTTGCAAAAACTAATACAAAGAATCAGGAACGAATAAATTCTCTTTGACCTGCCATCAGAAACACCAGCCTCAGGTCCTACACAGAAGAATCAGAGTCCCACTTAATTCACTAAACAAAGCAATAGATGGATTTTTTAAAACAGCCTGCACACTCATCATTGAGTCTGTTGCAAATAAGAGTGATGGATATTCATGTCAGCATCCATCAACTAGCAGGCTTATAAAGGTACGCAACAAAAATTACTAAATAGTTCATGAAGATGTCGGGTTTTCTTATCAGATTATTTGGGTAAAATGCTCACATTTAGCTGGTCTTTAATAAGGAAAGCGGTTGTGACTCCATGGAAGAGTGAAGAAGCATTGACAGGAATATTTAGGACACATCCATAAAATGAAGAACAATACAGCGGTATCTCTCAGTAAAAATATACTACTAAATATGAGAAAGCAGTAACCCATGGTTGTTAGAGAGGCAGAACACGAGTGGCAATTGAAACACAAGCATTACCAGCACAGGATGAAAGAATCAGATCATAACCATTCGTATTATTACCTATCAAGGATTCTCCCTAAAACTTCGGTCAATTAGTCATCTGAGTGTACCTGATTTCATCTTGAACTCGAGGGCATTTGGTTGCCTCCTCGACATGAACTCTACTGGATGTTCATTGGAGGGTCCATCGCCACCTACTACTGAAATCAGCTATATAAGGACAAAAGCAACCATCAGGCAACAATTGTAACATAACATAATTGCGATAATGAGAACCATTAAACCTACATGTTAGCTCTCTTATAGGCCAGATTAAAAAATCTATTCATTATTATAAGCATTATAACAGTGTAAAAACAAATTTATAATAAAAAAGAAATTCTTAGACTTGTAATTTGTACTCAAATTCTCTGACACGTCACATGTCATAACGTTATTTGTGTTTGCATAAACTACTTTCTATCATATTAGGAGAATAATAAGAAGCTTTATGATATAGTGGTTTATGTAACAGGACATATATTCATGTGTGAAGAACTGAAATAGAGTTTATCCCATACTTGCCTCGTGAACCATTGGTCCGCTTTTATTGGCGACCACTTATCATTATAGGGGAAGCCTGAAATAGTGTAACTCATCATATTAACAGCTGAAAACTATATGCAAAGAAAAGAACTCGTTGAATATAAAAGGAAGCAGGAAACATAAAACCATGAATACCAAAATCTGATATAAACATGGGTAGGAAGTAGGAAACCTCACAACAGCAATTTAGGAAAACCTTCATTATGAATGCTTTTCTAAATCACTAAGGTCTTTTTAAGACTTTTAAGCAAGTAATACTTAACCAAACCAAACTAATTCACGTTACATAGTGTTGCTTGGTATTGTTTATATATGGATCGGAACATACCATATGACAATGACTAGATTAATATGTACCAGAGACATACCTGTTAGCATTTTCAGCAGTTAAGCTGGCACCTCTGGCATTAAGAACCTGCAAAGCCACAGGGATTGAATAACCATTGTAGCTATCCAGAGGCAGCAAACAGAAGGAAATCAAACTTAACAACAAGCTGCATTTCCACCACAAGCAGCATAATGAAGGGGCATGCTTCCTGCACCTGCTAAATGAAAACAGGACAACTTTTCCATAAGAACCGAGTGTCACTATGAAAACAATTATTAAGATGCTAAAACTAATATATCATGAAACATATATTCATGGACAAAAGCAAACAATATTTTAAAAATAAAATCGAGGATATCGGTATCCTTTTATGTTTGGATCTTTCTAATGAAGAGATAATGACCTCTAGCCTATCAAAGGCATACTACTATATATATCCTTTCCGATGGCTTATTTCACAGTGTGTTTGGCATTCTGACAAACACGTATTCTACATATTATTTTGAGTGAGCGTATAATGAAACCATTATCCTACTTTGCTATTTCCCCATGGAGCCCAACAAATAGTATATTAAATATCAAAGAAATATGTCTGAGGATAACCAAATCACCATTCGAATGTCCAGAAACAGGTCAAATTATAACAACCAAAAAACCACCTTCTACAGAGAAGATAGAGACAAAGAAAAAGGGTGAAGGGAGAGGATGGAGGAGCATCACTTATAGGCCTTAAGCATGTCATCGGCGCTGCTGAAGGTGAAAGCCCCACCCTCCTCCAAGTTGAGGACCTTGACGACCCGTCCTCAGCCAGCATCGCGTACCGCCGAGAGCGGACGCCCAGGCCGGCAGGCTTGTCCCGGAGGTCGAGCTCCATGCCGAGGGTGCACGGGAACTCCCCGTCCCCGTTGCCGTCAGCGAGCAGCAGAACCTCATCCCCGACTGAGATGTTCTCCTTCCAGGCCGGCATCGTTGACGGACACGCAAGCGATGGTGTCGATGCCCTTCGCCTTGAGCTCGCCAGCCTTCTCCACGAATCCAGGGAGGTGCTTCCTGGGCTTTCTAAACCTGAGAGAAAAGCGAGAGAAGGGGATAGACGAGGAAGATCGAGGGCGGGTAGCTTGGGGCACGGGAAGGGAGGGGGGAAGAGCTGGGGAGCAGGAGAAGGAGGATCGACGAGGAAGATCGGAGGATCAATGGAAAGCTGGAAGGATGGGTTAAGTGGATTAAGATTAGGGCACGGAAAGCTGGAAGGTCGGGGAGGTGGGTGGGGTGGGGGAGAGAGGACTTAAGAAGCCGGAACGTCGGCGGAAGCGTGAAGGTCGGCATGGGGGAGATGAACGGGTAACTGCCCAGGGCACGGGAACGGGGTTGTGGGAAATTGGATTCCGACGACGGTTATAAACGTTGGTGTGGAAATTATAGTCCGACGACGGTTAGAAGCACTGGTGTGGAAATTAGAGTCCGACGACGCTCGTGACCGTCGGTTGGTGTGGAAATTGGACTCCAACGATGCTTGCGACCGTCGGTGCGGAATCTCTATTATGGATGGTTTTAAACTTTTCAACGTTTCTATCTAGCGTTAGTAAATAACGTCGGTATTCCTTCTTTATTCTATAATGAATGAACTACAAGATCAAAATACATCCAATAAATTTCATAAGTTTTAAAACTTCAACTCCAAATAAATTCAAAATAATTAAAGTATCATATGGATACTGGAAGAGGCTGGGTGACAAAAAGCATGTTTGGCTATACACATCAAGAATTTCAACTATTGCTCCTGGATCTCTTGGTTTGGGATTGACCGACGAAGATGGAATAGCTCGGCCACCGAGGAATACAAGGCCGAGGACGAGCTTTGCTGGAGCTTCACTCATTCACCTGCAATAAAGTTTCCATCGGAGTGTTCTCCGATGAAGATCCTCCGATGCTCAAGTTAGAAGATTGGAGAACAATGAGGGGAGAAAGTATCGAATTGAATGACCTACCTGAAGGATCCTGGAGCTCCTTTATTTATAGGGGAGGAGTTAGAGCCGTATCCATTTTAGACTCTAACGACTTTTCGAGTTTGTCGCCCTAGATTGATTCGGAAGATTTCTTTCCTTTTTGGACGACGGGATCGTGAAAGAATCTTCTTTTATCCGAGTTTTTTGATTCGTAGAGGACGCAGCTTTGACAGAGACGGTTGTAAGTCGGTCGTTGACGAGCTATAAGCCTCTTCACGTAGATCGACGGTCGATCTTAATTCGATGAGGATGGGGTATGAAGGCTTACCTCATTTCGTCAGGAGACGATCTTCAGTAGGTTGGCTAGAATTGTAAGTTGGCCTAAAACAACCTATAGTTAACCGTGATCAAAATATCACGTGGCTCCGCTCAGATGATCCAATGGGGTAGGTCGACAGTCGATCCTAAATTGGCCAAGGTCATACCAGCTCTACTCTACAACAATTTGCCACCCACTTACAAGGTTGATCTACCTCTGAGCGACCGACGTAAGTACGCTGTCGGAGCCGAGGCCGATCTTCAAATAGTGTCCGCTTTGCTATGTCAGAGGTCAGTAATGTGACAAGATTGGGGGAAGCCCATCAGCCACGAAATCTAACTGTCCATTGCTTTGCTCCAGTTTTACCTATTCCATCCAATGGGTATTCGACACCTGACGAAGATCTAATAGGGATGGATGAAATGATGGTAGATCAGAGCCGTCCATGCCTCTTATAAATAGGATCTGTTTTACTCTTTTGACTGCTACTATTGCTTAAAGGGTGGACTCCGGTACTTTGCACAAAGAATAGCTCGGACTCAGTCAAGCTATTATCGATCCCGTCCTAACTCCCCTTATTCGGCTTCTTCGTCCTTTAGGTCAGTCTCCTTCGTACTCATAAGTCAATCTAGTTTGTCCCGATCTTTTTGGAGCTCAAATAACCCTTCTGACGAGGACTGTGATTCCGGGATGGTCAGTTCTTCGGGCAAATCTGAGGAACACAAAGTTCTAGACTATGGCCTTTTTAGAATAAATTTTGTCCTCACCTCGAAGGACCTGAAAGTCATCAGGATGAGGTATCATGTCCATAGTGATTTCAGGTTAGAGGCTGCCAGTCCAGGGGAACGTATAGCTCTTCCTTGGTCCGGATGAGTCGGTATTTACGAGGAATCACTAAAGGCTGGCCTTAGGTTGCCTTTTCATTTTTTTCATTATCAAGCTTCTAAATCTGTATAGAGTTGTTTGACGCCGAACTCCTGATGATCAAATTTAGGCTTCTTCACCTACTGTCTCCTCCTCGAGATCAAGCCTACCTCCCATCTTCTCCATGCCTGCTTCACTTTAAAGGAGCATCCGATGGAGGTTGGATGGTAGTATGCTTCTCCTCGGAGAGGATACCGTCTTTTTCGAGGCACTCCTTCCTCAGTGCATAACTGAAAGGAACGCTTCTTTTTTGTGTCGGTCGAACAATCATGGGGCTTTAGCACATCATGGGGGCGGCCTCATAGGTCGGCTATCAGACCTCCATCACTATCCGAAGCCGAGGAGGAGGTCTTGAGTCAAATATTTAGTCTTGCTCCTCTCTCGTTGTCTAGATTTCTTACCGAGGAGAACTTATTTAAGATCGGACTGATTTCAAATAACCCGAGGAGTAAGTGTTCTTATGCGATTTTGTTTGGATCGCCTTTTCTCTCCTTGTCACCGTCATTGACCGAATTTTGTGCTTCTATTAAGCGATGAACCCATCCAACCTCGAAACTCTTTGTTGGATGGCAAAGAAGAGGAAGACCAGCACGATCATGGCTCCCAAATGCGCTCGGATCGAGGCTGTCCTTGCATAGCTCGGATAGGAGGTTCCTCAAGGAGGGTTAACTCCCCAAGGAAAGAGAAGGCGTCGGTGAAGGATGTGACGCCGCTTCGATCCATAGCTCTAGGAGAGACCATCCACCGACCTTTTGCATTCTCTTCCAAAAGAAGCTCGGGCAAGCCAAAGATCTCCATTCGGATGTTCGATCGTGGACTCGATGTTCCAAGGAGTGTCTCTCCGATAGAAGTTTTTTCGAATACCGAGGATAAAAGGAAGGGCATCGGCGACTACCGTGTTGCCCGTTCTTTGCTGAAGTCGATTATTTTACCAGCCAATGCCCATGCCTTCGAGGAGGTCGGGGGTGCCTTCTGCAATCAGGACTCCTACGATTCTCTCCTTTGGATACGTATTGGCTTTTTACCGATCTTCATTTTAGCTCTTGCGCTTGCTCCTCGGCTTAGCTCTCTCTTTTCCTTCTTCTTCTTCCTTTCTTTCTTTTTTTTTTCAGCTCGTTCATCATGTGGACCATTTTGCCAAGGTTATTACAGAGGTTCGGTGCCTATCTAAGAAAGCCGAGGAGAAAGCCGCCCATGCCATCCGACGGAAGGAAGACGCTCAATTATCTTGGCCAAACGTCGAGGACGAGATCAGGTCCCTCAGGGAGAGGGTGAAGCTGCTGGAGTCCGAGCTGACGAAGGCTGAAGCTCGGGTGCTGGAAGAGAGGGAGGCCAGGAAGGCACGAGCAGAGGCCGTTAGGGTAGAGGCAGTCCAGGCCTTCCGTGCCTCGGAGGAATTTTGCAACATCAAGATGGATTTCGCATCGCTCTCTTACCTGCAAGGGGGCATAGATCTGAAAGAGAAGATCCAGAGGATCTTTTCCGACCTGAACTGGACCTCTTGGAGTCGGATGATGAGGAGGCCGAGGGAGCTGAGGGTCGGGAGATTCAAATGGAGGATATCTTCAGTCCCATGCACGACGACCTGGCTGTCGAGGATGCAGCATTGGTACCACCCCCAGCTATTATCGACCTTTCCAACCAAGCAGTGGTCGGCGAATCTAGAGCTCCAAACGGAGCTTAATGTATCATTTTGGTTGGGCATATCCAATCTCCCTTTTTCTTTCTTCTTTTTAGGTCGGCCTTTTTTGTTTGCCCCTGATCTTTATCAGGGCATTTTTGTATGGGCTGACCATCACTTGTAAGCATCGAACTTTAATACAAAGCTTCTTTTCCTTTTATTGTCGAGTTCGTATGTTCTTCGTCAGCATAGATCTTAGATGGTGTGATTGGGAGGTGATGGGAGATTTATGCCAGCGTGTTGCAATCCTCGACCATAGTCGAGGAATGTATCCATGAACTTTATTTATTCCGTTCCTAGGCCATGGTCGAGGAGTGCGCATTGGCGAAATCCGATGCAGACGCGTTTCGAACCTCGATCGTGGTCGAGGAATACACATTGAAGAAATCCGATGGAGATGCATTTCGATCCTCGACCGTGGTCGAGGAACGCACGTTTGGCAAAATTTGGAGACGCGTTCTGATCCTCGATTGTGATCGAGGAGTGTGCATTTGATAAAATTTGATGGAGATGCATTTCGATCCTCGATCATGGTTGAGGAGTGTGCATTTTGCAAATTTTAGAGATACGTTTCGATCCTCGATCGTGATCGAGGAACGCGCGTTTGGTGAGATTTGATGGAGATGCATTCTGATCCTCAGTCGTGGTCGAGGAGCGCACGTTTGGCAAGTTTTGGAGATGCGTTTCGATCCTCAACTATGGTCGAGGAGCATGCATTTGACGAGATTTGATGGAGACGCATTTCGATCCTCGATTGTGGCCGAGGAGTGCACGTTTGGCAAGATTCGATGGAAACACGTTTCGATCCTCGGTTGTGGTCGAGGAGAGAGCGTTTGGCAAAATTTGATGAAGACGCATTTCGATCCTCGATCGTGGTCGAGGAGCGTGCGTTTGGCAAATTTTGGAGATGCATTTTGATCCTCGGTCGTGGTCGAGGAGTGCGCATTTGGCAAGATTTGATAGAGATGCGTTTCGATCCTCGATCGTGGCCAAGGAGTGCTCGTTTGGTGGGATTTGATGGAGACGCATTTCGATCCTCGGCCGTGGCCAAGGAGCGCACGTTCGGCAAAAATAAAATCCATGAAAAGTTATCATTCATTATCAAATAAAAATTCAAAAGAAAGATTACATGTTAAGAATAATATCTTCGAAGATTATCGATGTTCCAAGTCCTTGGGATCGAGGTTCCATCTAGTCGATAGAGACGATAAGTTCCTAGCTGGACTACTTTAGCCATGCGATAAGATCCTTCCCAGTTCGGTGATAGTTTTGATCGCTCGAATGGGCGAGAAACCTTAGCTTGATGAAGAACTAACTATCCTACCGAAAAGGATTTGCTCTTCACTCGAGAATTGTAGTATTGGGCAACCTTCTATTGATAGTTGGCCATCCAAACTCGAGCTCATTCCCGAATTTTTTCCAGCAGATCTAGATTTGCTCTCATTCTGAAGGAATTACTATCTTCATCAAACTCCTCTATCCGAAATGTGGGTAAACCCATTTCTATGGGTATCACAGCCTCCGTACCAAAGGATAACATGAAAGGTGTCTCACCAATTGATACACGCTGTGTCGTATGATACGCCTAAAGGATATTGTACAACTCTTCAACCCATGATCCTTTTGTCTGGCGTATGCGAGCTTTCAATTCTTGCAATAGCATCTTGTTCGTCACCTCGACCTCGCCATTGGTCTGTGGATGACCTACCGATGTCAATCTGTGAGAAATTTCATAGTCATTATAAAATTCTATGAATCTTGGGTTATTGAATTATCGTCCATTATTAGTTATGATAGCGCGGAATAAACCATATCGATATATAATAGACTTTCAGATAAAGCTCCAAACTTTAGCTTCGATAATCGTAGCCACTGCCTCCGCTTCCACCCACTTAGTAAAATAATCGATTGCGATAATTAGAAACTTCTTTTACACCACAACGATAGGGAACGGCCTAAGGATATCCATTCTCCATTGGGCAAAGGGCCAAGGGATCATGATTGGGGCCAATGGTGTCGAAGGTCGGTGATGACTATTTGAGGTCCTTTGGCATTGGTCACACCTGCTCACCTGATCGACCGCATCTCTTTGCATGGTTGGCTAGAAATATCCCTACCGTAATATTTTATGGGATAGAGCTTTGCCTCCCAAGTGATTACCATAGATTCCTTCGTGGACTTTCCGTAGGACATAATCGACTTCTGAAGGACGGAGGCTTCTGAGCAGAGGTAGAGTGAAAGACCTTTTATATAACTTTTCTTCGTAAACGATATATTGCTGAGTAAGATGCCTCAATCTTTTTGCCTCATCCCGATCCATAGGCAGAATTTCATCTCGTAAATAATGGAGAATAGGATCTATCTAGCTCGACTCTGGATCAGCTTGCATCATCGGGACCTCCTCAATACTCGGCTTCTCCAAGACTTCCATGTATGAACTTCTTTTTAAGTCAGCCATCCCATGGGTTGCTAGCTTAGAAAGGAGGTCAGCTCATGTATTCTCTGCTCTTGATATCTGCTGAACCTATATCGCTAGAAAGCTAGAAGCTAAGTCTCTGATCTTCTACAAATACTTCACCATATTCGGCTCCCAAACTTCATATTCTCTTTGAACCTGACCAATCACCAACTGTGAATCACTATGCACTTTGAGATGCCGAACCCTCATTTCTTTCGCTATTCTTAGTCCACCACCAATGCCTCATACTCGACTTCATTGTTGGAAGCCGAAAAATCGAAACGTAAAGCATATTTCGTTACTACTCCTTTCGGACTGGTTAAGATCAGACCGGCTCTAGAGCCCATGGCATTCGAAGATCTATCAACATGCAAGGTCCAACATTCTTCGATTGAAGAAGTTTCAGCGCGATCAGATTCTTCATCTAGAATTGTACATTCCAGAATAAAATCCACCAATGCCTGAGCTTTAATAGATGGCCTCGGTAAATATTTAATATCAAATTCACCTAGCTTGATAGCCCATTTAGCCAATCGCCCTGAAGTATCTGGTCAGTACAGTATCGATCTAATGGGTTGATCTGTAAGGACCATGATAGTGTATGCTTGGAAATATGGACGCATTTTTTTTACAGATATCAAGAGAGCATAGACAATCTTTTTCAGTCTCGTATACGTGGTCTTAGCATCGTGTAGTATTCGGCTCACGTAATAGATCGGCTTCTGAATCTTAGCTTTCTGTCGGACCAGAACAAAACTAATTGCCGAAGAAGAGACAGCTAGATACAAATACAACACCTCCTCAGGCTCTGGCTTGCTCAATAGAGGGGGAAAGCTGAGGTATTTTTTTAGTTCATCGAAGGCTATCTAGCATTCATCCGTCCATTGAAAATCCTTTGGTTGCTTGAGGACTTTAAATAATGGAAGGCTCTTTTCCACTGATCTAGATAGGAACCTATTTAAGGTCGCAATCCTTCCAATGAGTCGCTGCACTTCTTTAATCATCCTCGGAGGCTTCATTTCTTGAAGAGCTTGAATCTTCTTCGGATTGGTCTCAATCCTCCGTTATGATACCATGAACCCAAGAAATTTTTCGGAGGTGACACCAAAGGCACATTTATCTGAGTTGAGCTTCATTCGGAAATGCCGTAATATAGAAAAGGTTTCTTCTAAATTGGTAATATGATACTCGGCTGTCCTACTTTTGACGAGCATGTCGTTTATGTACACTTTCATGTTTCTCCCAATCTGCTCTTTGAAAAGTTTGTTCATAAGTCTTTGATAGATCATCCCAGCATTCTTCAAGCTAAACGACATGATCCTGTAGCAAAAGAGACATTGGTCAGTTATGAAAGAAGTTTTTTCTTCATCCTCGGGTCCCATTTGGATCTGATTGTATCTCGAGAAAGCATCCATGAATGACAAGAGCTGATGTCCAGAAGTTGCATCCACAAGTTGGTCTATGCATGGCAGAGGATAGCTATCCTTTGGGCATGCTCCATTGAGATCCACATAGTCAATACACGTGTGTCATTTTTTGCTGGCCTTTTTGATAAGAACGATGTTAGCCAACCACTTCGGATAATAAACCTCTCGGACGAAGCCGACCTTTAAGAGCATATCAACTTCTTCTTGTATCGCCCTCTGACGTTCAGGGGCGAAGCTCCGCTTTTTCTATCTGATTAGATGATGATTCAGATCTACATTGAGTCAATGTACCATAACTTATGGATTGATGTCGGGCATGTCCGAGACTGACCAAGCAAATACATTAGCATTATCTCGTAGAAACGTGATGAGGTGCTGTCGATCTTCTTCACATAAGCTTGAACCAACCTTCACAACTTTATTCGGATCATCCTTGATTGGTATAGAGATCAGTTCTTCTATCGAGGAGCCTCTTTCTTCAGTTTGTTTGTCCCGAATATCTAACTCATTCATGGGTTATTCTTCAGTCACCATTTCATGTAAAGTGGCCATGTAATACTCCCTTGCGACCACCTGGTTCCTCCTGAGCTCGTCGATTCCATGCGGTGTCATGAATTTAACCTTTAGGTGATAGATTGATACTATAGCTTGGAGGGCATTTAGGCCTGACCGACCTAAAATGATGTTGTAGGTGGAGGGACTATTTACAATGAAATAAGTTATGTCGACAATCGTCTGCTTTGGAGCTCATCCAACTTTTATCGGTAGTAAGATAGTCCCTTCCACTGGAACCATAGTGCCAAAAAATTCGACCAAAGGTATATTTTTCTTCATCAATAGTTTAGGGCTTAAATTCATCCGAACAAAGGCATCATAAAATAAAATATCTACCAAGCTTCCATTATCAATAAGAATCCGATGTACATCATAGTTAGCAATATTCAGAAAAACAACTACAGAATCGTCATGGGGTTGACTTATTTCTTCCAGATCTTCGTTGGTGAAAGTAATTTTATCATCCGCCTTCCTCTTCCTTGGTTCCTCTCTTGGTCGATTTTGATCCAAAGTATTTTTGCTGAGGTTTCCTCCAATAATTACTCTGATTTCTCCCACAGTCGACTGCTCTATGCGTGGCTCACCCTGCCGAGGCTGGTCGCGATTCGAATTTGCTGGGATTTGCCATTCATCCACATAGTGTCGAAGTCGTCCCCGTCTGATCAGTGCCTCAATTTTCTTCTTGAGCTGCTAGCACTCCTCGGTGTCATGCCCATGGTCACGGTGATATCGATAATATTTTCTCGAATTTCTTACTCGAGCAGGAGTTACCATTCTCTTGGATCAAGGTATATCTTTCCATCGCTCGATTTCCATCAGAATTTGAACCCGGAGGGTGTTGAGAGGGGTGTAGTAATTGAACCTCCGAGGTGGAGTTCTAGATCGGCCTCGTGGCTTTAGAGATGTTGGTTGGCTATTCTGAGGTGGAGTGCACGATTGACGAAGCCATGGGTCCTCTTGGCGATGCTGCATCCGTCTATGATCTCTTTTCTTTTCTTGCTTTTGGGACGGACCCATCCTACCATCTTGGCTACTTCCCTACTGGTCCCAAGCCTCTTCGACCTGGGCATACTTCTTCGCTCGTTCTAGCATTTCAACAAAGTCCTTCGGATAGTCCAAGCTGAGGGAGAACAAAAGATCATTTTGGAGGAGGTCGGCCTTGAATGCCATCATAGCCACTGATGGGTCTAAATTTCGAACCTTCAAGATGGCTGCATTAAAACGATCGATGTACTTCCAAAGGGGCTCATTCTCCCATTGCTTGATGCGCACGAGGAAGTCAAAATTGCAATGCTGTCGATGACTGCTTACGAAATAGGCAACGAACAGACGGCTCAACTGATAGAAGAAATCTATAGAGCCGAGCTTTAGGTTCGAATACCAATGTCGAGCCATTTTTCTCAAAATTGAAGGAAAGGCTCGACATAGTATCGCATCAGTAGCCCCTTGCAGATGCATAAGAGTTCGGAAACTGTCTAGATGATCTATGGGATCGATCGTTCCATCGTAAAGCTCCATTTAAGGAATCTTGAATCGATGTGGCAAGGGTTCATCCATAACCTTCTGAGTGAATGGGGGATCGATATTGAACCCCAAATCCTCTCCTTGCTGCCTCGACTCCCGCAGCGCATCCAACTGCCATTGCATTTCTTCAAGCATTTTCTTCATGTCGTCCTCACGAGCGACTCGGTGCCTTAGAGTCTCATGGCCCGGAGTGGAGCCTCTTCTTGAAATGGATGTTGGTGAGTGCTCAGATCTTCGTCGATGACTTATAGGTCGGCTGTGACAACTAGCCTCCGCCCTAGGGCTATGGGGGCATCGTTCCTCCGATCTTATTTGAACTAGGCCTGAATCTTCTCCGATCGAACGATGATTGTCTACCTACTGCATTTCTCTTATGGCGGCTGATAATGCTTGCACCTGATGAAGTAAGGTGTCATACTGTTCTTGTGAGATCGTCTGTGCCATTGGTGGATTCTTCTGGATTGATGGTGGAGATGCATTAACCTCTCGAGCGTTGTGGATCTTCTGACCACTAGAACGCTAGGATGCATTTGATACTCCCCTCCGGATCTTCATGATGTCTAGTATCATGCTTTCTTTCCTCGAAATTAAGCCTCAAAAATAACCGAGGCCTTCCCTCTAGCGCCAACTGTTGCTCTTATATCTCCCGGCTTGGGGTCGGTCGATGAGGATGGAGTAGCTCGGCCATCGAGGAATACGAGGTCAAGGACGAGCTTTACTGGAGCTTCACCCGTTCACTTGCAACAGAGTCCCCACCGAAGTGTTCTCCGGTGAAGACCCTCCGATGCTCAAGTTAGGAGATTGGAGAATAATGAGGGAAGAAAGTGTCAAATTGAATGACCTACCTGAAGGATCCCGGAGCCCCTTTATTTATAGGGGAGGAGTTAGAGCCGTATCCATTTCGGACTCTAACGACTTTCCGAGTTTATCATCCTGAATTGATTCGTAAGATTTCTTCTCTTTTTGGACGACGGAATCATGAAAGAATTTTCTTTTATCCAAGTTTTTCGATTCGTAGAGGATGCAGCTTCGGCAAAGACGGTTGCAGGTCGATCGTTGACGAGCTATAAGCCTCTTCACGTAGCTCGGTGGCCGATCTTAATTTGACGAGGATAGGGTATGAAGGCTTACCTTATTTCGCCAGAAGGCGATCTTCAGTGGGTTGGCTAGAATTGTAGGTCAGCCTAAGACGACCTACAGTTAACCGTGATCAAAATATCGCGTGGCTTTGCTCAGACGATCCAATGGGATAGGTCGGTGGCCGACCCTAAATTGGCCGAGGTCATATCAGCTCCGCTCTACAACACCAACCATCAGTAGTAATACAAACAAAACATATGAGGACCAAAACTTTTCTGGTTTTAACCAAACAATGGACCGACTCATAACCAATTTAGAAGTTGTAATTTTGTGTTCATCTGATGCGTAAGCTTCTCAAATATCCAAATACATGATTAACCATCTGGAATCTAAATTTGGATAGCCCATCACATAATTTGCATCGATAGGATTTGGATCATGAATCCTAATGAGATTGTGGCTCAACTTCCTCTCTCTCTTGCACAAACTACACAGATCACACCACCCCCTGATTTCTGTGTAGGCCCAAGTCGAGTGCTCATCCGAACCATGCAAAGAAGGTCAAGTTTAATCCACACCGTGCATGGATGACATTTGTTGGCATATGCATGTAGAACTGTAGATTTTGGTTTTCCACAAGATATAAACAGCCATGTGGGTAAAAGAATCACAACATGTAAGAGCAAAGAGATACCTGGATGCTGATGTTTCCAAGATGAAATCTCTCATCAAATATATATTCTTTGATGGAACGGCAGGATATAGCCATCCAATTAAAATTAAGTATAAAGGCTAAAACAGCAACATGGTTGCTTTGAGAAGAAGCCGAACTCGCATGTGCTGCAATAGTAGATACATAGACTGGCCAGTTGGCGATAACAAAAGTAAAAAAATTAGAGTGACAACCCCTGAGTTAGCTGAAATCCAGGGCATTATAGATTCCCCACCACCCTCCCAAGCAAAGAGAGAAGCTTTTCCTTATGTTTACCAATATATACCGACATCCAACTTTATACCATACCAGTGCCATCTTTGAGAACTAACTGATGGGAACGAGCCTCACAACGAAAGACTCGATTGTTCCGTTCCTTCCACAAAACCCAGAACATCCCAGCGACCCAACAATCTCAAGCGAATGTTTGAAGCTTCTTTGGTAGAGTTCTTCTCCATGATGTCCATATTTCTTCAATAGAGTTTGGAACATGCATGGGGCATTAAGAACATCTGTGAACTCCAACTCCAAATTCATCGAGAGAAATCACACTGAAGTAGCAAGTGATCAGTTGTTTCTTGCTCATCTCCACATAAAGGACAAAACAATGGTCGTTTTTTCAAGTTGTCAGCTGTTAAAATTCTGTTATGGAAGGCTAGCCAATTAAAGATTTTTACCTTCTCAGGCAAGGAATATTTCAGATAATTTTTGCGAAATTTGAGATAATGACTCCATGCGAGATGAAATTGTAGCATCTACTAACCTTGAATTTGTAATCTATACTCCAGTTCCATTGTGTAAGGAGTTTTGGTTTGTGGAAAGAGATACCCCACTCAAATTCAGAAATTAACCGAACTCAAAGGAGATCGGAAGAGACTTCTCTTGTCATTTGTCGCCAAAAACTCCAGCGCTGTAATGAAGGGATGTAGAGAGATAGGAGGAAGGCATATGGAAAAATAACCTTGAGTGGTGCATTTACAATCCATTGAACGATCCAGAATCCTGTTTGTTGACCATTCCCAACAATGAACTGAGAGCTTTGTATGAAGATATCTCTAACATTTGTCACTCCCGTCCAAGCCCAAGAAAAACATTTCTGATCAGCAAACGCCATTTGATTTGGTAACCTGCGGGCATAATATCATCTTTGGATAAGTCGTCTCCATGGCTCATCTTGCTTGGAGTAAAATCTCCACCAAAGTTTCATCAAAAGACAATCGTTAAGTTTTCTCAGGTTAATCACACCTAGTCCTCCGTGGGGCTTTGGTCGACAGACATTCGACCAACTCATCAAGTAGCGTATCCCACTATATTTTTTATCTCCTCTCTAAAGAAAATCTCGCGCTTTTTTCAATATAACTTATATAGGCTGTTAAAAAATTGGTAGTAATTGATGATAACAATAATATTAATCAATTTGGAAATGGCTGCTGCCACTGTCCTTAAGGTTTTATTCGCTCCCACCAATAGTGCAATAGGGGATTGTATGCGAGAGCCTTAAGGATACAATGAAACCCATGTAGAAAGAATTTGTATAAAAATAGTATAAATATTTTATAAAAATTAATTTTTTTTTAAATTTGTGATACATGTGAAACAGTAAATATATTGATGAAAGAATCAATAAAATAAAGAACATAGGACCTAACTTGGGAGGCGGATATACAGAAGATTTCGGCTCCTTCTCATGCAAATATCTGAGCCGCACATCCTCCTCCAAGGTACAACCCAGAAGCTAAGAACTCCAATGTCTGTCGGTGGCACGATCTCGAACGGACGCTGATCAACTTCGTCTTCAGCCCAAATAACAACAAAACAATCGAGAGAACAAAGAAATTAAATAAGAGGGAGAGTGAAGAGTTTATTTTTAAAAAAAATGGAAAAACTAGATTTTTTTTTCTCACACTATTTAGAAAGAGGAACGGGGACTCCTTTAAATAGGCACAGAAGCACCACGTAAACACCGCTTGAAAAAATGGTATGTAGAGTTGCCGCCCGCATACGGAGAGCTCGTGAAACAGCTGCGAAATGGCCGCATAGAGCATTTTGGCACGCTCCTCTCACAAAACTACCAAACATCACGCGGAGAATCCACGGGAAGTTTCGCGGAATCGCCAAACTGCAGAACAGTCAGTGCAACCTCCGTGCGAGTAACCTCACGCGGAAAACCATGGGAGTTTTGAAACTCTCGAAAGAGGTCAACAATTCTCCACAAGTTTCAAAACTCATAAAAAATATTTAAATTTAGCAAACACGTTAAAACTTTATTGGGCTTTTACTGTGCTTAGTACAAGTATCTTCTAGGTTTGAAC
This sequence comes from Cocos nucifera, assembly GCA_006176705.1. Lineage (NCBI taxonomy): Eukaryota > Viridiplantae > Streptophyta > Magnoliopsida > Arecales > Arecaceae > Cocos > Cocos nucifera. The sequence continues at coordinate 752,136 of QRFJ01001148.1, forward strand.
TTACATTTAGTATAAAATATACATAGTATGAGGACGAGCTGATCACAATGTAAGGCAGAGCTATTTAGGCCATGCGCTTGCCTTGATTTTTATGAGAGTTACTAGGGATTCGTCCTGATCCTATAGTCACAGCCTCACGACTACTCTCACTAAGATAGATTCTCCAAGGATACGTATAACGGAATCATACCTCGCTGAACTTTCAACCTTGGATCTATTAAGAGTTATGCTCAACCTAATCGTTACATATAGAGCACTACACCATAGGGATGGGTCGGAGACAAACTCCTAAAAATAGTGCTCCCAGATGTCACCTCAGAGGTCATTTTCCTTTGAACCTTGACCAAGAGATCTCCAATAGCTAAGGTAGGGGTCTACTTTGGTGACTAATCTATGGGCTTAAGTTCTGTCCCCCTCGATGTCTCAAATACCTTGTCCGTATAGCTAGATCGGAAGATCTCGCTATGGCTGAGCATCACTCCATCTCTCATCATCTATAACAAAAAATAAATTTATCAGAAAGATGATAAAAAATATAAATTTAATTTATCTAGTAAGATTTAGAATTAATTATCTCTTTATGCACATAACTGACCTAGACTCGCAGCCTAGAGTGTGCGTATACTCCTGGGCTGCACGGTTCTCCCGATTCTGATGAAAGATAGCCTAATAAGTATTCAAATAAATAATAAATATTTAAAAAATATTTAAATAAAATTTTAAATGTATTAAAAAATTCAAAAGATAGAAATTTTTTCTCAAACTTCAGGCTCCTCCAGTGCCTAACCATCCTCTTCCACTGACTTGGAGGACAGTCTTATATCCAGGGAATAAGCTCCTCTAGAGTATCTCGTCGATGCTCGACCCATTCTCTGTAGAGCTTAACCTCTGTATAACTCTCCGATCTTTCTCAGTCGGGCATCTCGAGCCCTCTCGTGATCGAAAAAGTCGTACCTCTTCTATACAAAGTTATCAAAAATTAGTTACAAAATTATTCTAATCAAACATATATAGTGTAAATATATAAAATACATAAATATAACTAAGATGCACATACTTATCCGTATCTCCTTCCATACCCAGTCCCTGATGGCAGCATCTATCAAATGTCAGTCTCTGGGCTCTATAGGAATGATGTCCGACCATCTTACAAGCACTCCAAAAAAGGAATGCATCTCCTACGCGATCTTTCCTATCGACCTTCCCTCCGCATCGTAATAGACCATCACCTGATGCTGGCGGTTCGACACGTGTGCTATACATGTGGGACCGCAAAATATCCAGTTGGATATGATGCAGCTGCAATACAAATATGTTATACAAATATATAAGTATATAAATACTATATAAAAAATAAAGTTGTGCTAATATAATAAAAATGTACACTCAGATGCCTACGTAGTAGCATGTGTCTCAGACATAGACGATGGTAGAGGCTTAGCTACCGATGGAGTAGATGCCACTGATGGAGTAAATATCGGTGGTGGAGGTCTCTAAGCAGTTGATGTCAGAGTGGACGGAGTATGCTCTGACTGCTCCTCGGATGCTAAACTGCGCGTAACCCATCGAGGGACAAGGGTGAAAGTTAGATGGCATTTTGGTATCATCATGATCTGCAATGTTAATGAACATTAATCAATATAATATGTTGAACAATAATATTAATATAGCATCAATAAATAGTCTCTAATATGTACACTAATCAATTGATGGGTCTATCGTTATGCAATACAATAAATAAAAGCAATAAGATATAAACATCCAAAAAATGTTATGCAATAAATTCTATAATATGAATTATATTTATAAATAATTAAGGATAAGCAACAGTCACAGATCCGATCTCTTATACAAACCTTGGTATTAATCCAAAAATCTAAAAAAAGAACAAAGTAGATGATGGTGGCACCTTAGGACTTAAAGTTGGAATCTTAGAGAGACATATCAAATTCTATTCACTTAAAAATCGAGCCAACTCTGTACCTGAGACATTTGGCTCGAATCCTCCCCCAATCGGTTCGATCACGGTCTGAGCCAGCTCGGCTGTGTATCCGAGCTGGCTCGGCTGTGTGCCATCCCCTCGATTACTCCCTCTCTCTCCCTCTCTTGATCTCTCTCATCGACGATGGTGGCGAGGCCGAACCTCTCCCTCCCAGCTTTTTCATCTCTTGATTTTCCTCTCTTCCTCTGTCGATCTCTCTCGTCGGCGAGGTCGGACCCCATCCCTCCCTCTCTCACTCTCTCGATCTCTCTCATCGGTAAGGCCGGACCCCATCCCTATCAGTGATGTCGACGAGGTCGGACCCCCTCCCTCCCTATCTCACTCTCTCAATCTCTCACTCTCCCTCTTTCGATCTCCCTCGATCGGCCCTCTCTCTCTTAATCTATCGATCTTCCTCTCAGTCTCTCCGTTTCTTAGTTTTAGATTTCGAAATCAGGTCCGACCTTTTGGGATCCATTAGGATCCGGATCGAGTACTTCAAGTACAGATCCATCGAATATCCAAATTTGGATCTGATACCAGTAATTAAAATTGAATTCGGATCTGAATATTCAAGTTTCAATCCGAATCCAACTCGTTAATATATCTAGTCCACAGCCACCGACATGACACAGCCCAAGGCTACCGCTATTGCACGGTCCAAAAACTATGGCATGCAGATAATTATAATATTTATAATAAATATTTATAATATTTATTATAAATATTTTATAAATTATTATAAATATATATAATTAATAAATAATAATATAAAATTAAAAAAAAATTATACCGATGGCTATAGAGAGCGAGTCGCACCGAAAGCTCCGAGAGTCATCGGTGATGATGCTAAAGGAGGATGACGGCATTAGAGGTAACCTGTGAAACAAAAGCAAGATAGTGAGATAGAGAAGAGAGAGAAAGAGAAAAGAGAGAGCAGGGACGGTCGGAGATGGGGGGCTAGGGGGAGGGGGCATAGTGATGAGAGAGCCTGAGAGGCACAGTGATGAAAGAATCGACGATCGAAAGGAAGAGTGTGGGGGGTGGGGGGCCGGGTGGGGGATGGTGGGGAGGGGCGGTCGGGGATGGGGGAAAGGTGGGGCAGCCGAGGGAAGGATGGGGGTGGGAGGTTGGGTGGGGGTGGCAGGTGGCTGGGAGGAGGAGTGGTCGGCGATGGAGGGGAAGGAGGGGCGGCCCGGGGAAGGGTGGGGGGACTGGGGGTGGTGGATGGCAGGGAGGGGCGGTCGGGGATAGGGGGAAGGAGGGGCAGTCGGAGGGAGGGTGGGGGGTGGGGGTGGGGCCCGGATGGGGGTGGCGGAGAGGAGCGGTCGGGGATGGAGGGAAGGAGGGGCAGCCGGGGGAGGGTGGGGGTCCAAGTAGGGGGTGGTGGGTGGCAAGGAGGAGCGACCGGGGATGGGGGAAGGAGGGGCTGTCGAGGGGAGGGTGGGGGGTGGTGGGTGGTGGGGAGGGTCGGCTAGAGATGGAGGGCCGGGAGGAAAGGGAAGGAGGGGCGGCACCGGTCGAGGGGGAAGGAGTCTCACCGACGACGGAGAGGAGGGCGAGAGATAGAGAGAGATCGAGCGCGCACGGAAGGAAAGAAAAAATTTAGAGATTTTTAATCCAACCTACGGCAGCGGTTATCAAACCGCTATCCTAGATCTATGATTACGGTTATCCTAAATTATTGCTATAGATCTATGACAGTGATTCTATAACCGCTGTCGTAGATTTATAACAGTGATAGAACCACTGTCGTAGATTTATAGCAGCGATTTTTGATAACCGCTGCCATAGATTGAAAATAAATTTTTTTTTAATTTTTTTCTAAATATTATATAATTTTAAAATTTAATATCCATCTTCATCGTTCATTATCTAAATAATTATCATTAGAGTGTCGTCACAAAAGATCGCCTTGATCCGAGGATCCTAACTTCATTGATCAAAAAAATTTGATTTCGACGATCACGAACGATGATGCGATGATCTGATAGATGAAGATCTTCGATGGATCCAAAAATCTACAACGATGATCTTGATAATGTTTGTAGCATATTATCAAAGTTTTACTTCAATCGGATATCGTTATCATGTATCAATTTAGTACAAAAAGATTTCGACTGTTAAATTAGAAATAAGCGATCAAAGAGTTAAACATCATCCAATTATGAGATAATTTTTTAGTTAAATGATCTTTGTTATAATTTTAAATATTTTATATGATAATGATAGTAAAATTTAAATTATTTTCATATAAACTATTCATGTTAAGCAGATATTGCAAAAGCACGAGCATAATAATTAATGAAGTTTCAGAATGATTATCAGGAGACATATAGTTTTAGATCGTTCTTCATCTTACGAGTTGAATTTTATAATCACTATTATAAAAAATGATTAAAGTAGTAGCCAAGATTATTTATAAAAAAAATATCTCATAATCGAACACCGTTTGGTCCTTTGATCACTCATTTATTATTTAATGGCCAAAACTAATCTATACTAAATTGACCAAGATAATGATATCCGATTGAAGTAAAACTTTGATAATACGCTACAAACATCACTTAGATTATCATTGCAGATTTTTAAATCCATCAGAGATCTCCATCTATCAGATCATCGCATCATTTTTTGTGATCATTGAAATCAAATTTTTTTAATCGACGAAGCTAAGGTCATCAGATCGAGGCGATCTTTTGTGACGACATTCTAATGATAATTATTTAGATAATAAATGGTGAAGATGGATATTAAATTTTAAAATTATATAATATTTAAAAAAAATAAAAAAAATATGATAGTGGTTATAATTAATCGCTGCCATAAATCAGCTTATAGCAGTGGTTCCTAATAACCGCTGCTATAGATCTGACTTATGATAGCGATTTCACTAACCACTGCTATAGGTCCGATCTATAGCAGCGGTTATAAGAAACCACTGCCATAGATCGATCTATAGGCCCGACCTAGGGTAGCGATTTTTTGTAACCGTTGCTATAATTCTGACCTATGGTAGTAATTTTTGAAACCACTATTATAGATCCGACCTATGACAATGGTTATCAGACCTATAGCAGCGATTTTGAAAATCACTGTAATAGGTTCTATGGCAGTGGTTTTAAAAATCGCTGCCATAGATCTTTTTTGTAGTAATAATTAGGGCTCTACAATCATAATTTATTGTTATTATAGATATTTTGAATGAAAGAACTTTAATATCATTAATTAGATCTTTTAGCCACGGTGCTTCAGTGCAAGTGGTGTCAAGAGCAATTAATTCAGATTCTAATGTGCTTCTTATTATTATTGTTAGTTTATATGATCCCCAAGATACTGCATCTTCTCCAATCATGAAGAGATATCCTATGATGGACTTAACATCTAAATTATCTATCACCCAATTAGCATCACTATATCCTTCTAGTACTTCTGGATAACCAGAGTATAAAAGAAAATAATCAAGAGTTTCCTTCAGATATCTAAAAACTTTTTCAAGGGCTTTTTAATGTTCTTCACTAGGATTGCTGGTATAACAATTTAGTATGCCTACTGTATAAGCTATATCAAGATGGGTTCTATTTGCTACGTATAATAGAGATCCTATTTTTTGAGAATACTCTAATTGCTTTATAGGTTCTCCTAAATTCTTAATTAAATGAGAACTATGATCATATGGGGTAGAGACAGGATTAAGATCAAAATATTCAAATTTTTTTAAGCATTTTTCTATTGAATTTGTTGGATTTATTGTTATTTTATTATTTATTCTTTTAAGCTTCATTCCTAAGACTATATCAGCTTCTCCTAAATCTTTTATTTTAAAATTATTTGACAAATATTCTTTAGTTTCTTGTATTATTTTTAGTGATGTTCCAAATAATAGAATATCATCTACATATAGGCATATGATAATAAAATCTAAGTTATTTTTTTTATAATACATACATTTATCATGTTCATTAATCCGAAAGTTATCACCTAGAATAATTTTATCAAATTTAATATGCCATTGTTTAGGAGCTTCTTTTAAACCATATTCTAATACTCCATTTAAAAATGCACTTTTTACATCCATTTGATGAATAATTAATTTATGAATTGATGCTAATGCTACTAAGGTTCTTAAGATGGTTATCCTAGTTATAGAAGCATAGGTATCAAAATAATCTATATCTTTTTTTTTGACTGTATCCCTTAGCTACTAACCTAGCTTTATATCTTTCCGCCATTCCATCTGATCTTGAAAATTTATTTAGTTTCTATTGCTTTATTTTTCGAAGGTAAATCTGATAAAATCCAAGTTTTATTTTTTAGTATTAATTAAATTTTACTATTTATGACTTCCTTCCAATATAATGAGTCTGATGATGACATAGCTTCATCATGTGCACAAGGATCACCCTCTACAAGATATGTAAAAAATTCTTCTCCAAAATTTTTTTCAATTCTATTCCTTTTACTTCTTCTTAATTCAGTTTCAGTTTTAAGTTCTAGTTCCATAGATCTAGAAGAAGGTTCATATTCTAGGGATTTAGAAATTTTAGTCTTAAAAGGAAAAAAGTTCTCAAAGAAAGAAGCATCTCTAGCTTCAAGGATAAAATTATTACTTATATCACTAATATTTGATTTAATTACTAAGAACCTATAGACATTACTATTTTGGGCATAGCCTATAAATACAACATCTATAGTTTTAGGTCCTAGCTTTCTCTTTTTTGGGTTCAGAAATATTCACTTTAGCAAGACACCCCCATACTTTGAGAAAATTCAAATTAGGAGCTCTACCTTTCCAAAATTCCTAAGGGGTCTTACCACTATCCTTAACAGGGATCCTATTTAGGATGAAGCAAGAAGACAGAAGAGCTCTCCCTATAAGTTCTCAGGTAGGCCAGAGCTAATCAACATAGCATTCACCATATCCAAAAGAGTACGATTTTTACACTCAGCCACATCATTGGACTGTGGAGAGTAAGGAGTAGTTACTTTATGAATTATTCCATGTTCTTAACAGAATATAGAAAAATCATTTGAAGTATACTCTCCTCCTTTATTAGATCTAAGAATCTTAATTTTTTTTTCTTGTTGATTTTCTACTTCACTTTTATAAATTTTGAACTTATTGAAGGTTTCATTCTTAGATTTAATTAGGTAACAATAACAGTATCTAAAAAAATCATCTATAAAGGTTGCTATATACCTATTGCCACCACGGGTTGCAGTTTTGGTAGAGTCACATACATCACTATGTATCAACTCCAAGATTGAAGAATTTTTTTTAATTGATTTAAAATGTTTTCTTGGTTGTTTATATTCAGCACATATTTCACACTTAGATGTATCTAAATTGAGTTGGGGATAAGCTTTAAATCTATCACATGTTTAATTTTTTCTAAGTGTACATGACCCAATCTATCATGCCATAAATTTTGATTAGACTTATTCACAAAAATAGCTTAATGCTTAACTTTATTAATAAGATAATTTATTACATTCAATTTGAATAAGCCTTCACTTACATATCCTCTTCCTATAAAAGCATTATTCTTAGTTATTATAATTTTATTACAATCAAGGATAATTTTATATTCCTTTTGAACCAGCTGAGATCCACTAACTAGGTTCCTCCTAAGGTCTGGAACATATAATACATCCATCAGGATAAGAATTTTTTTAGAAGTCATCTTCAAATTGTTTTGACCTTGTCCCTTGATCCTAGCGGCTGTATTGTTTCCAAGAATTATACATCCTCCGCTTGAGTCCTGAAAAATGGTGAACCAAGAGCGATCAAAACAAATATGAACATTAGCTCCTCAATCCAACCACTAATCAAGGTTAAAGAAAGTAACATTAACTTCAGGGTTAAAGCTTACTGACTTAAAGGTGGTATCTTTTGGACCTTCAACTACATGTGCTTGAGATCCCGAGGAACCAGAAGGCTTGCGAAAGGGCTCTTCCTTTTGGTGATAACAATCTCTCGTCAGATGATTGGTCCTTCCACACACAAAGCAGAACTTATTACTTGGACCTTGGGCAGGCTTGAAGGATCTAGAGTTATTGGCCTTAAAGTTTTTACCATTAGGCTTGAACTTGTTTGAGTTAGGACTATTAGGTTGGTCTGACTGGTTTGACTGGTGTTGTTGGTTTAGTTGAAATTTAGATTTTGATTTAGATTTGGTAAATGTTAGGTTAGCTTGGACATCTGGGACTCTGGTTTGCTAGGATTTAGACCTATATTGGTCTTCTATCCTGATTGAATTCAGAAGTTGAGTTAGGGTTAGCTCTCTTTGCTTATGGAGCTAACTTTTGGCAAAACTTTCTCAAGAAGGAGGCAACTTATCAAGAAGGCTCGAGACCTTAAATTTTTTAGAGAGAATAGTTTCATTGGTTTGAAGCTTCCTAAGGTATTCTTGAAATTGATAGAGTTGGTCATTTATGGATTTATCATTTACCATAACATATCTAAAAAATGATGCGATGTTGAACCGCCAACACCAGCATCATCCAGGCCATATTTAAACTCAAGATTATCCCATAATTCTTTTGCACTCTTTGCAGATAAATAAACATTATAGAGTAAATCACTAAGGGCACTAAGAATTCTATCCTTATAAAGATAGACTTCTTCAGGAGTGGCATTAGAGGTTGAACTAGAGGAGGCAGAGGATTAGTCAATAATTGACCAAAGATCCAATATGGTTAGCTAAAATTTTATTTGGCTTTGCTACCTTCTAAAGTTGGTTCCATCAAATCTATCATGTTTAAGACTAATGGTTTTATCTCTAAGGATAGCCATTTGGTCCAAGTTTGGTTTAGAGAAAAAGACTGGAGTTGAAGAAGATTTATTAGTTCTCTGGTATATTAATTGATGTCACCTAATATGGTTAAATGGAAATTTAATTGATTACCAAAAGACTAGGAGTTTGTAAAAATTTTTATTTATTTTATTATCTCTAAAGAGATCCTATAAATTTATTTGATTTATTTTATTTTCTAATTTTTTTAAATTAATTTAACATGCAATAATATAAGTTTTATGGAGATCTTTGATTAATTTTGTACAACACAAATCTATATAAATTAAATTTTAAACTTAAAAAAAATGATGCTAGTTTAATATATATATATATATATATATATATATATATATATATATATATATATATATATATATATATATAAGGCACATAAACTATAATTATGTACAAACAACTATATTTAATATAAAATTATATGCAAGCACAACAAAAATATTTATTAAATCTCCTTTAGACTGTAGAAAGAATTTATATAAAAATAGTACAAATGTTTTATAAAAATTATTTTTTTTTGAAATTTGTGATGTGTGTGAAATAATAAATATATTGATAAGACAATCAATAAAATAAAGAACACAGGACCTAGCTTGTGAGACGGATAATCTACTATCCTAAAGAAGATTTCGGTCCCTTCTCATACAAAGATCTAAGCCGTACACCCTCCTCCAAGGTATAATCCAGAAGCCAAGCACTCCAACGTCCGTCGATGGCATGATCTCGAACGGATGCCGATCAACTTCGTTTTCAGCCCAAATAATAACAAAACAATCGAGAGAACAAAGAAATTGAATAAGAAGGAGAGTGAAGAGATTTTTTTTTTTAAATGGAAAGACTAGAATTTTTTTCTCACACTGTTTAGAAAGAAAAATGGGGACTCCTTTAAATAGGCGCAGAAGCACCATGTAAACACCGCATGAAAAAAATGGTATGTAGAGTTGCCGCCCGCATGCGAAAAGCTCACGAAACAGCCGTAGAATGGCCGCACGGAGCATTTCCATGTGCTCCTCTCGCAGAACTGCCAAACGTCACGTGGAGAATCCACAGGATATTCTGCGGAATTGCAAAATCGCGGAACAGTCCGCGCAACCTCCGCACGAGTAACCTCACATGGAAAACCACAAGAGTTTTGAAATTCTCAAAAAAGGTCAACAGCCCATGTTCGTCGATATTTTGCACATAGCAATAATGAACCACTAGAATATCTCGATATGCAAAATTGTTTAACTCTAATAATACTTCCTGCAGCAAACACCACTAGAGACTATCCTTATTATTCAAAGGACGATAGAGAGAATGGTATTGTTATTGTTTCCTAATCATTAGAATTAAATATTTATAAAAATGGATAGGCACTTAACTACCGAACAGTCGTAATTATTTATAACTTCCGAAGTTGCATTTTTTCATAATATTTAGTTTGAATTTCAAGTTTCAAACAAAATTTATAAAAAATTTAACTGATAAAATATATTTTGTGCCCAAGTGCCATTTTTGACCATTAAATATTTAAGATCGTATTAGGCTAGTCTATCTAATATTCATCTAGTGTAGATTTTAATATGGAGAATTATTTATATACTAGTAAGACTCGTTATGGGACTAAATTTTTGTGGATAACTCTTAAGATAGTCCTATATGAAATTCATCTTATATGGATTTTATTTTTATCTCAATTTGGTCCTCATAAAATTTGATCCCATAAAATTCTTTTTATATATATTTAAATTTTAAAAATAAATTTTCAACGTAGGCAACCTGAGAATAGACGTCCAGTAATTCGGCAAAGAACCAAGGACTGCGGTTATTAACACCAACCTTCCTTCCAATGATAGAGTCTTTGCCTTCCATGAGGATAGCTTTTTGCTTATATATCTTCTCAACTAGAAAGTTCCAGTCTTATGTTTTCTGGCTTCTTGAGTGAAGTGGCATACCAAGGTAAGTGGTTGGAAGCTTGGAGATGCAAAAACCCATGAGCTTCGCGAAGAGTCTTGATTCATTTTCTGAAATTTCTACACCAATAAGAGAACTCTTCTCAAAACTAATCTTCAGCCTGGTGAGGATTTCAAATGAGTAAAGGATTAGCTTGAGATGGGATGCTTACTTTTTGTTTGCATTGCAAAGAACCAAAGTGTCATCTGCATATTGAATGCAGTTAAAATCTGTTGGAACATTGGGAATCTTGATGCCTTCCATAAGGTTATTTCTCACCGCTAGTTTTAACATCTTATCAAGAATATTTGCAACATATATGAATAGAAGAGGGGACAACGGATCTCCCTCCCTAAGCCCCTTTCTTGCGTGGATCCAATTCGTGGGTGTTCCATTAATGAGAAGTGCCGTCTTGCTAGCTTGAAGGATGGAAGAAACCCAGGTGCACCATTTATAACCAAAACCACGAGCCTTTCATGAGCGCTATAAGGAAATCCTAGCCACATTGTCGAAGGAAATCTTAATTTCATAAAATATTGCTCCATGGTTTCCAATCTCTTGTTAACTTAAACTGAAGCAAAAAGGCATCTAATGATAACATAAGATTGTTGCTAGCCTAAAAAAAGACTCACAGCTCATAGAATGCAAGGGGTAAAACATTTTCTAGAAATTGAAGAATTCATAAGGAAAAAAGAAGACAGTAGAAATATAGCGGCAAACTATCAATTTGCTTCATTCATTCTCATTCAGATGTTGTTGTGGCCTAACTAAAAAATTAATTATAACTTAATGGCTTACCTTTGTTCTACCTGTAGCTAACTTCCCGGCAGATGATGCAACCTCTATGCTCTTTTTTATGTTCAGAAGATCAAATCTATTAGATGAACTTGAAGAATATAATGACGTGAAAATAATAATAATAGGAAATTAGTCATTAATGGAATAAAGCGAGATTGTATTTATAAAGTAAAATAAATTGATGATGACAACAACAGCAGCAGCAACAATAACAGCAAGAGCAACAATAGCAATAACAAGAAGAGGAAAGAAGAAGAATGATCCATCCTGTGTAAATTAACTTACCATAGCATCCTAAAGTCAGTCTTTTGATCTTTACTCTGGTCACAAGGCCAATTGAAAGAGATAAAAAGAGAGAAGAAAGGAGGCTTATATATAGAAGAAGAAGGTGGGGGAGGACAGGGCTTACACTCGAGAAGTAGATGAGGCTCGGCGAAGAAAGCTTCAGCTTGACGGAAATCAGGATGCTGAGCGCCAGGGAAGGGGGCGAGATCCGGTCACCACCTCCGGGAATTCCGACCTACCAACTTCTACCATAAATACAATGCATCAATATGCAGTGCTTGTCAAAATCCACCACCTCAGCTGCTTCTCGCATCTTGATGAATGGTTGAGCACAAAGAAAAAACGATTCCCCGCACCTTCGTCTTCCCCTCCGCCTCCTGTCACCGAGCCAACGCCGATCGTGACGTTGCCGCTCTATCGAATGACCCTATGAGAAACTCCCAAGCATTGAGATCGTCGGCGGTGACCGCTGGAGTTCAAAATGGGAAGTGCCTTTAGTATGCTGTGGATGTCTCCATGCTTACCGTGTGGATTACTAGTGCATAGAAATATTATGAGAGCAATGGGAATCTAGAACCAGTATGTCCGCATATTTATTATCTATGTGGATTTACGTCCGCATAAGAATTGTATGCGAAAATGGAGCCCATGTGTCTAGTGTTCCACATATTTTCTCTGTGCAGAAGTAAATCCACAGACAAATTATGCGGGAGAGCGATTCCTGGGGCACGGTATATATCCACATATCTTTCTCCATGCGGTTTTTTTACCACATAAGAATTTTATGCTTTTTCTGTGCTCAAAACTGCATAATATTGTTATGCGTGAGACTCATCCTAGTGCAAGTTGTATCTTTTTCTATGCGGTTTCCTTTACCACATAAGAAATTTATGCACAGACAGGTCCCTGTCACCTCTTGAGAGCGTATATTTTATATACAGATGTAAGACCGCATAATATTTTTATGCGCAGGATCAATTCCTGGTGCACAATGTCCTGCGTATCTTTCTCTATGCGGTTTCTCAACCGCATAAAATTTTTATGCATAGGCAACTACTCGGCACCATGTCCGCACATGTTTTATATGTGGTAGCATGCCCGCATAATATCTCGATTATTGGTGTACGGCTGCTAGCATATCTTTCTCTATGCGGTTTCTCTCGACCACATAAGAATTGTATGCATTGATTCCCAAGTCCAATTATGATAACATAGCCATCATTTTCTAATATATATTTAATACTTATAATTTTATATTTTTATTTAAAATTTTAAATAATAAAAATATTTCATCTCTTTTGAAAAAAATGATGTATTATGGTTATATTATGATTTCCTACGATAAATTATGACATTCAGTCATAATTTTTTTTAAAAAAATCATAAAAAAAAAAACATTTTTATTATTGATAATTTATAAAATTTTTAAATAATAAAATTATTCTTCCATTTCTTATGACATCATATTTGTAGAAAATCATAATTTGACTGCATGATATCATAATATAGCCACAGAATATCATATTTTTTTTAGAAGAGAAGTATTTTTATCATTCAAAATTTTAAATAAAAAATGAAACTATAAGCATTAAATATGCATTAGAAAGCAGTGGCTACATGGTCCAATCAAATTGGATGGTATATTTTTTCTACATTGGATGCGATGTACAAAAAATTTCTCATCTACATATTAGTTTTGTGTAGACATAATACATCATAAATTTAATATGTGGATGATCACTTCTAGGTTCCACTTGTCCAATGATGTTTTTATATAAAATTTTTTTCATATAAAATATTAAAAAATCATGAATTATGCATGTACATTAGGGGTGCAAATAAGTTTAGCTACTTGTGAGCTATTGATCAAGCTCAACTCGAATTTATGATCTACTTGACTTGGCTATTATCAAATTGAAATAGTTCAAATAGTTTTTCGAGTTAAGCTTAAGTAGTCAGATACTCAATTAGAAAGCTTGCAAGCATATTTGAGTTTATACATATTTTTAATAATATTATTTTATTTATAATTATAGATATTAATATATGTATTAATAGTAGGCCAAAACTTAAATTTAAGTTCAGATTAGAACTTTAGCATGACTTAGTTGATATTCAAATTGAGTCGAGTCGATTTTAAGTTTTGCCTTTTTTTCATCAAGTTCAAGCTTAGGATATTAAGGTTTAATCGATTTCAAGTTAAGTTTTGAGTTCGAGTAATTTTAATCAAATTGAGTTTAAGTTCCTAGCTATTCAACTCGACTTGGCTCGATTTCACCCTCAGTCTGTAGAAAGTGATTCTATATTGATTGTTTATATATATATATATATATATATATATATATATATATATATATATATATATATATATATATATATATATATATATAAAATATGAGGTAGATTTAGATAAGGTCGATCAAATTTGGACATAGATCTGATCAAGTCAAAACTAAATAATAGAGGTCCTACATCGATGATTCAAGGGTTGGATATGATCTACCATCTAAAAATTGCTTGCATACTAAAAATCATATATTTTGAAAATTTTCAGCCTATATATCAAGTGATCAAAAAATATAATTAATTCAATTTTATTTAGATTGTCCAATTTTTGACTACTTGATGCATAGATTAAGGATCTTTAAATTATATAATTTTTGATGTGCAAGTAGTCTTAAGATTGTAAATCATATTTAATGGCTTGAATCATTGAAGTAAAATTTTTATTATAGAGTTTTGATCCGATCAGATCTGAATTTAAATTCGATCGATTTGATATATATATATATAATCATGAATGAAAAAAGAATATAATTAATTCAATTTTATTTATATTGTCGAATTTTTGACTACTTGTTCAAATTATATAATTTTTGATGTGCAAGTAGTTTTAACGTTGTAAATCATATTTAATGGCTTGAATCATTAAAGTAAAATTCTTATTATAGAGTTTTGATCCGATCATATCTGAATTTAAATTTGATCAATTTGATATATATATATATATATAATCATGAATGAAGAAAGAGATTGTATAGGTTTTTTGGGTGATTGTAATCACTGCTATATATATATATATATGTGTGTGTGTTTCTTGGGTGATCGTATGAGCTAGGTCGTACCAGAGAGAGAGAGGGACACCATCGATGGGAGGCTGGTGATCACTGGAGTTGGTGTGGAGGGCCAGCATCAGGAAGGAGGACTCAAGATGTTGGGAATGAGGTGGACTCTCAGGGGGAATTCTTCTTGCTCAGTTCATGAACACTAGATTGGTCCTCCAACGTGACTCGTTGTGGTCCCATCTTTTTACTCATCAAGCCATTAGGCTAAATTAGCTGGTCGGTAAAGAATGTGTAAGGTAAAAGAAAGATGAAAAGGTGAAAGGTAAGAGAATGTACGTTGACTTGAATTCCGATTTCATGCGCATGATGTTTCACCATGATAAAAAGCCATGTAAAGTTTGTGGCGCTCTGATATTCACAAAAAAAGTTCCACGCAAGAATAGCATTTGGACAATTCACTCCAACCCTGTAGCATAGCTCAGAGATTGTATTTTCTTTGCAGGGTTGAGATTCTTTTGCCTTCTCGGTAAACACACAGCCATTCTCAATCTCTAATTGTGCGCGTTCCTGTAAAATAGGAGCAAAATAATGCTTAAAAGTCATGAGATTAATTGCAGACATAAAAATATGGAATGGGTCGATGTTTATAACATTAGCCCATCTTTAGGATATTCAAGAAATCAGACGAGTTGCTGTAAATACAACTACCTAAGATATAATTAGTCATTGGTAGTAAAATTTTTATTTATTCGTCCAATTATCCTCAACTTCATACGTTTGACTGTTGGGAATTTTTTTATTTTTTATTTTAAACGATTCAAAATTTTAAATAGAATACTAATTCTTTCCTTCTTTTAAATGTTCAAAAAATTTAAAATTCGATTTTAATTGTCCTACATCCGATGATTCAAAAGTTTTGGCCCTTCGACGAGACTGCTCGTATTGACTTAGTCAATCTTGTCCTTCGGCGAAGGCATCACAATCTGAAGAGATGAAAAGTGAAATTGATGCGTAAAAGTTTACACTTCGATGTCCAAGAGTAGGACGCGCCAGCACTCCGCGATGGACAAGCTTGTCGGGAAGCTTTGCAATAATCAATTGATGTTCGGAAGTATTCCAAGTCGTCTCGGCTAGCATCTGATTCCCTGCAACTATTTCCAACTGGACCCCACACGTAGCCGTCGAAGTGGGGCACTATATTTTCACCCGTCATCTTCTGATTGGTAATGCCTTTACCGAAGGATAAGATCGACCGAGTCAATGCAAGCAGTCTGGTCGAAGGAAAAAAAAAAAAAAAACGCTCACTCGTTCGCTCGTTCATCCATTCAAAGAGACTTTCCAGCAAGCTTGTCCATCGCGAAGGCCCTCTGGTTTCCATCATCTTCTCCCGGTTTTCCTAGTCATCATGGCAGCATCCATTGCGCTTCCCTTCCTCTTTCTTCTCTTAGCCAGCTCTTCCCTCTCTGTTAATATCGATTTTACTTACAACGGTTTTAAATCAGCCAGTGAACTGAGCTTAGATGGCTCTGCTCGCATCACACCCAATGGCGTGCTTCAGCTCACCAATGACACTAAGGAACTGGTTGGCCATGCCTTCTTCTACTCACCAATTCAAATGCTGCTCAACACTCGCTCCATGACACCGACTACAATCTCCTTCAGCTCCACTTTCGTCTTCGATATCATCACTGTTGGGAACGCAGGCGGCCATGGCTTGACCTTCGCAGTGGTCCCTACAAGGACTCTCGAAGGCAGTTGTTGCCAGTACCTTGGCCTCCTCACTAGCAGGAATAATGGAAATTCTTCCAACCATCTCTTTGCAGTTGAATTTGACACCGTTCGGGCATCTGTGCTGTTAAAAGACATCGATGGCAACCACGTTGGTGTCGATATAAATAGCCTTGTTTCCAACGTTTCGAAAACCGCTTCCTACTACACTAATAATTCCAAGATGGTTGAGTTTGAACTGGAGAGTGGGCAACCAATTCAGGCCTGGATAGACTATGATGGTGTTGCAAAAATTCTGAATGTGACCATTGCTCCCCTCTCCGTAGGCAAACCAAGCCGACCTCTTATATCACACGCCATCCATCTGTCACCAATTTTTAAGGAGTACATGTATGTTGGTTTCTCTTCGTCGACGGGGAAGCTCTCGAATTCTCATTACATCTTGGGATGGAGCTTTCGGACCAATGGAGTGGCTCGCTCCCTTGATGTATCTCACCTACCCCTTCCTCCACAACCAGCGAAAGCTTCGTCGACTTCCAAAGCCAGTGGAATCAAAATTGGGGTCATATCGTCTCTGGCTACGCTTCTCTTAGTAGCACTTGTACTCTCTATTTCCTGGCACTTTTGGCGGAGGTCAAAGCTTGCAGAGACTCTTGAGGATTGGGAATTAGATTATCCTCACAGGTTCCCATACAAGGACCTTTACAGGGCAACCAAAGGATTCAAAGAGACAGAGGTACTCGGCACGGGTGGCTTTGGCGTTGTGTACAAGGGCACCCTGCCACGCACTGGAGAAGAAGTTGCAGTCAAGAAGATCTCTAGTAATTCCAGGCAAGGAGTGAGAGAATTCGTCGCAGAGGTGGCGTGCTTGGGCCGCATGAGACATAGGAACTTGGTGCAGCTCCAAAGATGGTGCAAGCGAAACGAAGACCTCCTTCTTGTCTATGAGTTCATGCCAAATGGCAGCCTTGACACCTTGCTCTTTGAAGGTGAGAAGTGTAGGCTGTTGAGTTGGGATGAACGGTTTAAGATCCTCAAGGGAGTTGCTTCGGGACTCGTCTACCTACATGAAGAATGGGAGCAAGTGGTTGTCCACAGAGACATCAAGTCCAGCAATGTTCTGTTGGATGCTGAAATGAATGGAAGGTTGGGCGACTTCGGTCTTGCTAGATTATATGAGCGTGGCAAGAATGCTCACACGACGCTTGTGGTTGGAACCATAGGATACATTGCACCAGAACTGTCGCTCACCGGCAAACCCATGGCCAGTTCGGATGTCTTTGCTTATGGTATATTGCTTTTAGAGGTGGCGTGCGGTCGGAGGCCAATCGAGCACACCGCTCCAACGGAACAGATACTTCTGATGGACTGGGTGAGGAAGTGCAAAATGAGAGGCCAGCTATTGGAGGTTGTGGATCCCAAGCTTGGGAAGTCCTATGTGAAGGAGGAAGTTGAGCTGGTACTTAAGCTAGGACTGGTTTGTTCTCAGTCCATTCCAGAGGTCAGGCCTACCATGAGGCAGGTGATCCAATATCTCAACGGGGATGACGGTCTCGCAGATGATGTGGCACTCGTGTCCTCACAAGCTGATTCTTTTGATTTGGCATCGCGCAACTCATATCTTTCATCCTTTGATATTGTGTCTTCCAGCTCCCTCAGTGGAGGTAGGTAGGTGTGAGAGGGTTCCACGACCAGTATGTGTTTAGTTGGTTAATTTATGGCATCTTTCTTCTGTTGTTGTTGGATAAGGAGTCTCTTCGAAAGAATAGGAGGATAGCGGAACTGGTGCGGATGGAGGGTCCGGTACGGCATGTCCAAGTTTACTCTCTCCATGCCTGATCTCTATTTAGCTTTTCGTATATTTTTTTTTTTTTAGTTGTAATAATAGTTTTCCTTTTATTTTTAATGTCACCATAAGCATACATCATGTCTTTTCCCAGGCGTTGACCCAGCTGCTCGTGTGAGTATGCGGATTGGACTGAGCTTCTTCTAGTATCTTGAATACTACATCGATCGTAATTACGGTTGAAATAAACTCTTTGTACATGGATAATAGCAATAATTTTTTTTCATAAAAATAACTTTTTTTTTTATTTTAACTATCACCATAAGCATAAGGTGCAAATGGGTTAGATCGGATCGGATCACAAGTGACCTCGATCCAACTAGGTTTTTTGATCAAATCTAAATATTAAATCCAAATCTAGTCTAATACAAAATCGAATCGGATCAGATTCATGATCAAATTTTTTGATCCAACAAATCATTCAGATCGGATCGAATCCATGTATATCCCAATCAAAATCTATAAAATATGGGTTCGATTCGGATTTGGATCTGGATCGGTTCATAAGTCGGATCAAATATGAACTAAGACAAATATAAAACTCCATCCATTTGATGGACATCGCTGCATGTATGATTTATTTTAAATAGTAGTTTATTAAAATTTGGAACTCATCATCTGTATTATCTTCAAACAATAGTTTGGCTACATGTAATATTTGTTGTCTTCTATTTTTTTTGAGCATAATCTATTACTCATGAATATCATACTTCTAGAAATGGATAGCTAAGCATAGCTTAATAGTACCATAGATAACACAAATACTTTTCTTTCTCTCTCAACCAAAAAGAGAAAACCAACAGAAATACTTATTATAAAGCCTCAAATATTGCGGTCAGCTTTTTTTCCTGCATTGAATTAATGTTCCTTCATTGTACATCAGATCTAAATTGCAAAGTTATGTAAACAACTGCAAACTTAGAAATGTGATTTACCAAGTCAATGGAGGATAACAATGAGCAACAAAATTATGGACTTGCTGAAAATGCAAACATGCTCCTCAAATGCAGATCTGGATCATTACTCTACCAGCATATGCAGTAACCTATTATCACCCAAGGCATCTTTTTCGAGAAAATAGCATTTAATGTATCATTTAACTGATAAACATAGTTCACAAGATATAAAACATCCTAAATTAGCTCCAATCATGAGAGAAACAAAAATGATCTAATTCAAGATAAGAAATTAGCAAATATATTTTAGTGGAGATACATTCACTAAAATATATTTCGGATCAGATCATTTATCTTGAGATCTAAATTAACCCAAAAAATCTTCGTGGATCGGATCGGATCGGATCAGGTTCAAATTCAGTAAATTCAGACCTGATCCAAAAAATAAAATGGATCCAATTTTAGAATCCAACTCAACTCTACGGGTCTTTTAAAATGGGTCAGATCAGGTCTATATGGGTCAGATCGGATCGGATCATGAGTCAATCCGATCCATTTGCAGTCCTATGTAAGCACAAACATCATATCTTATCCCAATAAATTACCTAGCTATCGTGTGAATAAATGGATTGGACTGGGCTGCTTCTAATAATTTGAATATTTCATAAAATTATGATTATGATTAGCATAAACTCTTATCATAAAATGGATTGGACTCACAAAATTAGATGATCTTATATAAGGATCTAAAACCTCACTTTAAAAGGTTAGCCAAATTACCATCCATGTCGTAGCTTAGTTGGTCGTGCGCCATTAACCCCATCCTCACGTTCACAGTTCGAGGTAGTTAATTAAGCGAAAGATTAATTTCCAATGTCGAGATGCCTAGGACATAGAATGGTAGTGGATTGGGCTAGTATTTTGACAATTTGTTTAACAAAAGAGCTTTTTAGCCCGACCTATGAAGGATTAGCTTGTCTAGCCCGCAGGCTGGCTCATTTATTTAAAAAAATTATTTTAAAATAGCTTAACTACTTAAAGCATCAGTGAAGTAAAATTTTTGGAGTTATTTCATATTTACTTTTGGTATTTTAAAATTTGATGTAGAGATTGATTTTATTTATTTATTCGACAAAGTATCATGTTTGAAATTTTTTAATTTATTATAATTTTTATAATTATTTTAAGTTTTTGGTGAGTTACAAGGGCCAGCCCATTTAGGCTCTTTACTTATAAGGGCTAAGACTGGACTGTCTATTTGATGGCCCATTTATCAAAAAAGCTGTTTTGGCTCGACCGTAATAGATTTAGCTCGTGAAGGACCAGCCCTCCATAGGTCGAGCCAACCCATTTTGATGGCTCTACTTTCGAACATAGATTCTCTATTGTGCACCATACGATATGGTGCACAATGCACCGTTCATCACGTGATAGATGAGGCATACTGTGCACCATGCGGTGCTTGTAAAAGAATGATTGAATTTTTTTATAATAAATCGCATCTTACGCTACTCTTAAAGCATCTGAACCACTTTCTTCCATCTTTTTGCATAGATCTCAAAATAATTATTACGCAATCCAACGGTTGAGACGGCGAAAGAGGGTGAATCATTCTTTCATGCGAAAGAAACAACCTGCGCGCATGGCCCACTCTTTCCATGCTGTGCCTCTATTTAGCTTTTCGTGCATCTTTCTTTCTTTGTTTTTTTTTTCCTAGTAGTAATAGATTTTTTTTTTTTCATTTTAATGTCACCGTAGGCAAAAGCATCATTTCTTATCCTAGCTGTTGACCCAGCTACTCATGTGAATAAGTGGATTGGACTGAGCTTCTTTTAATAACGTGAGTACTTCATAAATTAAAATTTTGGTATACAAGGTAATGGCATTAATTTTTTATTTTTAGTAGTAGCAGTTTCTTTTTTTTCTCTCATTTTATTGTCACTATAAGTCCAAACATCATATCTTATATCAACTAATAACCTAGCTAATTATGTGAATAGGCGGATTGGACCGAGCTTCTTCTAATAATTTGAATATTTCATAAAACTAAAATTATGATTGGAATAAACTCTTGGCATATAAGATACCATGATTGGAATAAACTCTTTGTATATAAGATAATGGCATTAATTATTTTTCCAATAGTAATATCCTTTTTTTTTTAGTTTTAGATGTCGTTATAAGCATCAACATCATATCTTATCCTATCTAGTTACCTAGCTACTCATGTAAATAGCTGAATTAGACTGAGCTTCTTCTAATAATTCAAATGCTTTATAGATATCATCATTATGATTGGAATAATCTCTTCATACATAAGGTAATATACTAATGCTTTAAAAATTTTTTGCCGACTCCCAAAATCAGATATCTTTATGTAAGGATCCAAAATCTCATCTTAAAAGGCTAGCTAGCTAAAAGGTATTATTGGGGTTCTAAATTTGATATCATTTATAGTGATCTAAGATTTCATTCAAAAATATGACTAAGAAATTATTATTTGGATTCCTCAGCCTTGCATAAGTATCTAAAATCCTCATAACTTAATACTCTTATTTCAACATAATATGCATTAGAGATCATTTTTAACATTTTGCTGATATTTAGCAAATGAAGGGTTGGCATTTCAGTCATTTTCTGGCTTTATCAGCCCATATTATTGGTGGCAATTTTTTTTTGGAGACACCTAATCACCTATTTTGGCCTGGTCAAAGCTAAGTATAGATATTTATGATCACCTTATGCGAAATCCAATGTCGAGCATGAATCCTTGTCCAAAACTAGAATAGGTTTATATCCAAGGCCATATATCCAAATAAACAAGATTTTTATCATATCATTAGTTATAAAAATATTCAACTATATATCTAAAGAATAAAAAAAAAAAATTTGAATTTTGCGTGTCGCCAACTACTCTAGTTACCTATTAGTCAGCTGTATTGTAGTTGCAGATTCAAAAAACGAAAGACTGGCTATATGATACAGCCAATTCCTTCCCCTCTTTGCATCTTTTTCCAACAAAGAGAGCTAAAAAGATATAACGCACAAACCTCATGTCACCCGCTTTTTTTGACTCTTTTTGGTGGTACTCCTCTTCATCTCCCAAATATGATCTTCCTTTAATTTTTATTCAAACCTTCTTTGATTTAATTGATATACTAAAACAAGTTTTGGTTTTATGATTGTAGCATTAACAATCGAAGAGCTTAGGGCTTTTATTTTTTATTTTTATTTTTCATTTTATGCAAATCTTGTTATAAATCTCATTGGAGGAAGGAGACATGGTGGTGTCTAGGACTCTCTTTGCATAAAGGGAAGACAGGAGATCAAGAGCTGATCAAGGTGAAGTTTCATCTCTCCCAGTCTTGTATGATTCCCCCTGTCCTATTATTCCTCCTATTTTATGTTCCAGTCCCACCACCAGGCACCCCAATAGCTTAATCGTTGCAACCATTTCATGTAAATGAAATGTGCAGTGGTTTTTCGATGGGTTCTCAAAAAGAAAGAAAAAAAAAAAAGAAAGAGAATGGCCTTTACAATTAAAATTACGAATAATTAGTTACAGTTAATATTTTATCTTGCTAAATTTTCTTCTCTGCTGTCGTTGTGGCTTCCTTTGGTATAACCACTGGAATAATAACTATTATAATGTAAGCAATGAAGGGTCATTTATGAAGTCCTTCCTTGAAGCTGAAGGTTATTTATCCCATCTTGTATTATTATCTGCTTTTCCTTTATCTTGAAACATGTAGAAATCTTATATGGTCATAGATTGACACCAACAGACTTTGTATGGTGTTCTTCCACATTCGCTTGCTGTGTTCTTGATAACATATATGTAGATTTAGCAATTCATCACAGTTATACAAGTTTCAAATAGAATAACAAAACTGCCTTATATAGAATTCTTAAAATCAGTGAGATATAACTAGCTTATATTTGGTTAACATCAGATAGATCACTAACTTCAAAGGTAGATGATCAGAGTTCAAAAACGATGCTATCAAATTTCCTACAAATTCGATAATTTTTTTAAGTTTATTAGACCTAATATCAAAATATAAAAATAGCTTTCTTTATACCAAAAGTTCTTCATTCAAAAGTCTATTCCAATTTTTTTGTAGCAAGACTTATTAACCAAAGTATAGTATATGTGCATGTATATCAAAATTTTCTTATAAGAATATCCTTTGTAGAATGGTACGCTACATATAATAGATCGATTGTTCTGACCCAAGATCCAAAATAAATACCAAACAAAAAATATTTACGAAGAATCATGAAAAATAATAATTGTAGAAAAACAAAAATTAGGAAAAAAATAATTTATTCAAATAAATATATATATAAATCAAAATCTTATAAAGGTGCCTCACGAAAGAGTCTCCACACGCACTAATAATTTATATGATTTTCTATATATTAGGAAGATACTAAAGATTCCTTTAAATAGAGTACCACATAGGTAGGAGTTTAATTACTCACAAACTAAAGATCAACTCAGACATAAATTTTCTAATAATCTTTAGAAAAAAAATAATTAAATAAAATAACATTAGAAATAGAATCTTAAAGTTATTAAAATTAATGATTAATTAAAAATGGAATCCTAATTGGATTGGGACTTAAGAACACTCTCTTCCCCACCCTCTCTCTCTCTCTCTCTCTCTAATAAACACTCATAATTTGTTCTGTTATTAGCCTTTAGGAAATTTGTTTGGGAGAGGAAGTTTAATATTCAAGTAAAATTAGCCAAAAGTGATGCAAGAATTTAAAATCTAGATTACAAGATAAAAATAGTTTATGCGAACGTGAGAATGCCTCAGTCGACTAACATCAAGATACTAGGCGCCTAAAAAGGGGTTCGAGATCGTATCACCGCCTCTGGAAATTTGGACTCACCAAATTCTACCATAAATATAACGCATCGTATAGAAAGCTTGTCAAAATCCACCACGTCACCCCTAAGATTGAGATCATCGGTGGTGACCATTGTAGTTTAGGATGGTGTTGGGGTTGCAGACGGACGGACTGCTGGAGTTTAGGATGGGACGACGTCCCATGCTTACCATATAGATTACAACGGCATAGAAATATTATGGGTGCGATGGGAATGTATGTAGACTACCATGTCTGCATTTTATGAGCCAGGCGGATTTATATCCGCATAAGAAATTTATGTGAAGATGAAGCTCACGATACTAGTGCTCCACGTAAAAATTTATGTGGGAGAGCGATTCTTTTGCTTATCCTTTTCTATCCGGTTTCTCTACCGCATAAGAATTTTATGCATGGACAATTCTCAGGTGCATCAATACGCATATTTTTCTATGCTTAACACCGCATAACAATTTTTTGCGCGAGACTCATTCCTTGTGCAAGTTATCCGCATATCTTCATCTGTTAGGTTAACTATTACCGCATAATAATTCTTATGTAAAAAAAGTACCCAAACGCCTTTTGTCGGCGTATATTTTATGTGGATGTAAAACCACATAATATTTCTATGCACGAGACCAATTCTTGGTGCACGGTGACTGCTTATCCTTCTTTTTCTGGTTTCCCAACCGCATAAGAAATTTATTCATGGACCCTCTTAGGTGCATCGCATACGTATATGTTTTCCCTGCTTAAAACCACATCATAAGATTTATGCGCGAGACTCGTTCCGGGTGCAAGTTGTCCGTATATCTTTTTGTGCATGTTGCGCATAATGGATAATTATGATTTATAATTATTAAATTTTTTAATAATAAATATTTTATAATAAATATTTTTTAATTTTTTTAATATTTTATTTATTTATTTATTTATTATATATTATATATTTTTTTATTATTTTATAAAATAATATTTTATTATTTTTTTTATTTTTCTTTTTTTTTTTTAGTTTTCATATCTTCTACATACACATGGATGTTGCTGCACTCTCCTATCGCTCTATCACGACTCTCCTCATTTGGTAAATATTGATCCTGATCATACTCACGCCTCCTCTCTTCTTATACTTTCTCTGCACCCTCCTACCGCCCCACACTCTCGCTATCCCATCACCATTTTTCTTTTTTCTCGATAAATATCAATTCTGATCGCATCTCCCAGCATCTCTATCGGTGCTACCACCACTGAAGGAAGAAGAGAAACTCTCTCTTCTTTTCTTTCTTTTTTCTTCTATTTTTTTTATTTTTATAAAATAATATTTTATTATTATTATTTTCTTATTCATTCCTACTTTCATATCTTTTCTATGTCCATCGATGCCATCCCATCATGGCTCCTCTTCTCTCTCAGCAAATGCCAATTTTGATCGCACTCCCACCCCCTCATTTCTTCTCATATTTTCTTTGTGCTTGCTAGTGCCACCCCACCACCGCTCTCCTTCTCTTTCGGCAAATATCGATCCCAATCATCCCCCTGATGTCCCTATCAGTACCGCCGGCCCTGGCGCCACCACTGAAGGAAGAGAGAAAAACTCTCTATCCTTTTTTTTTCTTTTCTTCTTTTTTTTCTCTTATTTTTTTCTTCCCATAATTATTATTTTTTCTTTCTTAATTTTTTATTAATACTCATCTTTCCTCGGTTCCTTACCGCTGAATACTCAGAATACCACCATTCTTAATTATTTGTACCATTTAAGAAACTAACTGAATATTAAAAAATAATAAAAAAAATTTTAAAAAATATTTAGAAAAGATACTATTGGGGATAAATTCCGCTTCTACCGAAGTCCAGTTCGATGCTCAGCTTAACGCAATCGATAGCCACGGAAAAGCCTCAGCAGCCAAGCTCCTTCGGACTCTCAGTGGCCGGACCTTAGCCGAACCCCTTCAGCCGGCCGAACTCTTCAGCAATCGAGCTCCTTCGGACTCTCAGTGGCCGGGCCTTGGCTGAACCCCTTCAACCGACCGAGCTCCTTCATACTCCCAGCGATCGGGCCTTGGCCAAACTCCTTCTGAGCTCCCCCTTCGATCGAACACCTCAATGGTTGCGCCCCAGCCAAACTCCTTAGCGGCCGAGCTCCAGTGGACTCCCGCAGGAGTCAAACTCCTTCCGAGCTCCCTCTTCGATCGAACTCCTCCAGGAGTCCGAACTTCTTTGAAATTGGTATATGTCCGAGTCCACCAACCAATGCTTGCTTCCTCGAGCTACAGTTATCGAACCCTGACAGTATGGCCACCACTACCAGTCTAGCAACACCTTTTCCTCCATAACAAGCCCCATGCGGCCCATAATCGGACGACATGGCCACCACTACTGGTGACACCACTCTCTCCGTAACCAGCCTCATGCGACCCACGACCCACCAGTATGGCTGTCACTATCCACCTGACGACGCCTTCCTCTCTGTACCGAACTCCATGCAGCCCCGATGGCTCGCTACCAGGTGGTATGGCCGTCACCATCAATTAAGCTCCGCCTATAAAAAAGATCCTTCAGATACGCTGACTCTAGGCTCTAAGCTCTCCTCTCCTCCTCTAAACTCTATCGAACTTATTTTTGAGCATTCCATTCCTGTTGGCCAGAGCTGACTTGATCGTCGGAGGGTCTTGCCGGAGCCACCCCCCACCAACTTTGGAAGGGACTTTATTTTGCAAGTCTCTGGTGGCGACCTCGTCCATCTCCACTCCAGCTAGATCCGATGACAACCAATTTCTGCATCAACAGATTGACACTAGAAGGAGGGCCCCGAACCACCGAGGTTCCCTTGTTCTTAAAGGAGTGCTCGGCGACGATTTCTCTCTTCCCTCTTCGGAGATCTCTCTTCTTCCTCTCTAGAGTTCTTTCCTATGAGAAAATACCTCCTAGAAGAGCTTCGACCCGATGATCGATGGCCTCCACGGTCCGATCCCACCCAAATCCATCTATGCCCACTTCAGCCCCGGCAACCTAGGTTCCATCTGTAGCCACAGTGGATGCAGAGCAATTCAATCAGCTCGTCCAGCAGGTTCGTGGCCTCATGAAGGTGGTATAGGCCATGCATCGATAGGCCCCAACACCAGCTCAACCAGCGCAGGACTCTCCAGAGTCGTGTGGTCCGGTCCAGGAATGGTCGATTTGGGCTATCCGACCTCCGATCCTTGAAAGGGGGAGGCAAAGGAGGGAGAGCCCCTGCTTGGACCATGGCTCAACCTAGGAGAAAGCTTCGTATCCATTCTACTAGAAAACCTTGGAGATCAAAGACCGTGAAGATCTCTTGGATCAAAGGCTCTTAAAAATGAGCCGATGAATCGAGGAACTTCGTCACACTCCCTTCTCACGTGGTAATGATATTTGTACTGACCCTCCCTTTTCGCAGAAAATTATGCAGGAACCGATCCCGCCGAACTTCAAGCTTCCGCAGCTCAAAAGTTACGATAGGACCACTGATCCAATCGACCACCTGAAAAACTTTTGGATAATAATGTTGCTCTATGGCGCGCCAGATGCCATCTTGTGCTGGGCTTTCCCCTCTACCCTTAAGGGAGCTACCAGGAATTGGTACTCGGCGCTTAAGCCAAGTACCATCTTATCATTTGACCAGATGAGCCAACAGTTTGTAGCCCACTTCATCAGTAGTCGGCATCCGCACCGAGGTTCGAATTCCTTAATGGCCATTAGACAGAAGGAGGGGGAATCCATCCGAACTTATGTCACCTGGTTTAATACTGCCACATTGGAGGTCCGAAATCTGGACCAGTCAGTCGCCATTGAGGGCGGCCTTCAGAAGAATGACTTACTATTCTTCCTGAAAAAGAAGTATCCCAGGGATTTTGCTGACATGCTAGCTCGGGCTGAACGTTATGCCCGCGCAGAGGAGGCCTTCGAGGCGAAGGACGATGAAGCCAGCGGCAAGCGGTGAATCGGCGGGCTAGGCAGGCCCGCCTAGCCCGCCGAAGAAGGAAAGCGGAATGAAGCTCGACCACGTTCCCAGACTCCTCTTGGTCGCAAGGGAGCCCGAACTCCCCCTTGAGCTTGGAGGTAGGGAAGCTCGACGGAAGGGCACGTCAAGGTTCTTCCCAGCGCCGAAGTTCTCTCCGACGATGATTTCACAACTACGCCCTCCTTAACGCCCCAAAAACTCAAGTGCTGATGGAGATCAGAAAATGACTTTCGAGATCGAAGAGAATGCATTCCCATCCCAGCAAGCGCAATCCCAATGTCTTCTGTCTTTACCATCATGACCACGATCACGATACTGAGGAGTGCATCTAACTCCAAGATGAGATCGAAAAGCTCGTCAGGCGAGGTAGACTTGGCCGATTCCTACGGAGATGACCTGAGGAGTGGGAAGACCGACTGAGGGCATTACCATCAAGTGGGGAAAACCAGCAAGAAGATCGGTCTCGACGTCATCAACACTATCTCGGAGGAACTTCAACAAGGAGAGGCCAGCGGATCCAAGGGATCGATGAAGAGGCAGAGGACTGTGGAACCCATGATCTTTACCGAGGCAGACAGCTAGGGGATCCAATTTTCGCACAATGACATGGTTGTAATTTCTTTGAACATTGCTGACTACGATGTACGCCGCATTTTGGTGGATAATAAAAGCTCAGCCGACGTATTATTTTACGATGCCTTCTCAAAAATGTCCCTACCCGATGACCGCTTGGGGCCTATGAATTCTCCACTGGTAGGATTCACCGACAATGCCGTACCAATCAAAGGCATAATAACTTTGGCTGTAACGGCAGGGCAACATCCGAAACTGGCTAAAGCATAGGTCGATTTTCTAGTCATGAGGGCTCCGTCCGTCTATAATGCGATTCTTGGCCGATCTGATCTAAATGCACTTCGGACGGTGGTGTCAACCTATTATTTAAAGATGAAGTTCCCGACGAGTCACGGAATCAGAGAGGTCAGGAAAGACTAGGCTCTAGCGAGGCACTGCTACTCAATCGTCCTACATAAGGGAGAACGGTTTGACCCTTATTTTGTTGACGGACTGGATGTCCGCGACGACCTCACTAAGGAGTGGGGCGAGCTTATTGAGGACCTCGTCTCTGTGCCCTTAAATGATGGAAACTTAGAGCATGCAGTGCAGATTGGCTCCAACTTGGCAGAAGAGGTTTGGGAGTAGCTCGTCGCCTTCCTCAGGAGAAATGCGGACGTCTTCGCCTGGACCCTAGTGGACATGTCAGGGATTGACGTCGAGATCATGAAACATCAGTTGGCCGTCGATCTGAGGCACTGACCGATAAAAGAAAAGATGCACCACCACGCTCCAGAGAGGCAGAAAGTAATTATCGAAGAAGTAGACAAGCTCTTCAAAGTCGGACTCATCCGAGAGGTTAATTATCCAACCTGGGTCTCAAATGTGGTCCTCATCAAAAAGGCAAAAAAGTGGAGGATGTGAATTGACTTCAAGAAGCTGAACAAGGCCCGTCTGAAAGACAGCTACCCTCTGCCCAGGATCGATCAACTGATGGATGCGACCTCGGGCCATGAGCTCCTCATCTTCATGGATGCCTTTTCTGGATATAACCTGATACGGATGGCGCCCAAGGATGAAGAGAAGACCGCCTTCATTACTGACCGTGGTCTTTATTGTTACAGGGTCATGCCTTTTAGACTAAAAAATGCAGGGGCAACGTACCAACATTTGGTCAATAAGATCTTCAAGAAGCAGATCGGCTGCAACATGGAGGTGTACGTGGATGATATGCTCGTCAAAAGCTGAGCTTCAATAGACCACCTCATCGATCTTAAAGAGACCTTCGATGCACTTAGAAAGAACAAGATGAAGCTGAACCCGACTAAGTGCGCCTTTGGCATGACCTCTGAAAAATTTTTGGGGTTCATGGTATTGAAATACGGAATCGAAGCAAACTCCAAGAAAATTTGAGCCATTCGAAAGATGACCGCTCCAAAGACGATCAAGTTCAGCGCCTGATCGAAAAGATGGCGTCCCTAAATCGCTTCATCTCAAGGTCGGCCGAATGATGCGTGCCCTTCTTCCAAGTTCTCAGGCGACCAAAGGACTTCTACTGGACGGCGGAGTGCCAACAGGCATTTAAGGAGCTTAAAAACTACTTCGGCTCACCCCCACTCCTGACAAAGCCCAAATTCGGAGAAGAATTATTCCTATATCTAGCTATCTCCCCAGTGGCCCTGGCAGCAGTCCTAGTCAAGGAAGAAGCAAAGATGCAGCGATCGGTCTACTACGTAAGCCGGGTCCTGAGGGATGCGGAGATCAGATATTCTAGGTTAGAAAAGCTAACTTACTCTCTTCTAATTGCTACCAGGAGGCTCCGACATTATTTTCATGAGCACACCATAACGGTCCTCACAGACCAACCAATAAAAGCAGTCATTCACCGAGCGGATGCTTTTGGAAGAATCACAAAATGGGTATCTAGCTCATAAAGTTCGACATCAACTACCGGCCCAGACCATCGATCAAAACTGAGATACTGATGGATTTTATGCTAGAATGCACCATTCAAGTCGAAGCCGAGCTTGAACAGAGCGAGACCGGCACCAAAGCGAGATCGAGCTTGGACAAAGCCAAGCTATCACAATCGAACCTCCCTGAGGAAAGCACCGACCTCTCCGAAGGCTCCTGGGCTCTGCACGTGGATGGTTCGTCCAACTCCACTGGAGCTGGTGCGGAGCTGGTCTTGGTCAGCCTCGAGGGAGTTATCGCCGAGTATGCGCTACGCTTCGAGTTTCCCACGATCAATAATGGGGCCGAATATGAAGCACTGATTGTCGGATTAAAGATAGCAAGGGAATTAAAAGTAGATCGGCTTCAAGTCTACAGCGATTTTTAGTTGGTGGTCGGCCAAGTTAGCAGCAGCTACGGAGCGCGGAAGGAAAGCATGGTGAGATACCTTGGAAAAGTAAGAGATTTGACTCTGGCCTTCGATAATTTCGGCATTCAACATATTCCGAGGGCGAAAAATACAAGAGCCGATTTTCTTTCCAAGTTGACCCCTTTAGCCCCGGCCAAACTGCCTAAGGAAGTATTTTTGGAGACTTTGAAGTGTCCAACCACAAAGAAATCTCAGGTCATCCTACAGACAAAATTTGAGCTAAGCTGGATCGATCCGTTGGCCACCTACCTTAAGGAGGAGGTCCTTCCTTATGATCCGAAAGAAGTTCGAAAGCTCAGGAATCAGGCCTCCCACTATGTTTTATATGAAGGCAGGTTGTATAAGAGGTCATACTCCCTCCCACTGTTGAGATATCTTCGACCTTCAGAGGCCAACCTCGCACTATAGGAGGTGCACTCTGCGGAAGTCACGTAGGAGCCAGGTTTCTATCGCAAAGACTACTTCAGTAGGGGTACTACTGACCAACCTTATTTCACGATTCCATGGAGTATGTGAAGAAATGCGACCGCTGTTAGAAGAACACCAACGTGCAAAGGCAGCCGACATCCAAGCTTGCTCCACTAAGCATACCTTGGCCATTTGCACAGTGGGGAATGAATATACTTGGCCCCTTTTCGACGACGTTCGGGCAACGAAAGTTCCTCCTGATCGTGATCGACTATTTCACCAAGTGGGTCGAAGCCAAACCACTAGGAAAGATTATCGAGGCCAAGGTGCAGGACTTCGTCTGAAAGCCACTAGTCTATCGGTTCGGTCTATCTCGAACTCTTATAATTGATAATGGGCAATAGTTCACTGGGATGAGGTTCGTCGAGTTCTGCGAAGGACTAAACATTTTCCACCACTTCACATCGGTGGCTCACCCATAGGCCAATGGGGAGGCTGAGGTGACCAACCGGATCCTACTAAAAGGTATCAAGATAAGGCTCGACAGGGCAAAGGAGGCCTGGATGGATGAACTCTACCATATCCTCTGGGCATACCGAACTACACAAAGGATGCCGATCGGAGAAACACCCTTCGTCTTGGCCTTCGGCATGGAGGCAGTTATCCCAATCAAACTTCAGCTCCCATCTGCACGAGTCGTGGGCTTCAACGAGTAGCTCAATCCCCAGGATCTCAGAGTTAATCTCGACCTGCTGGAAGAAAAAAGGGAGGAAGCCCGTATATGGATGGCAGCCTACAGACGGAAGGTGGCCCAGTACTACAACTTCAGAGTTAGAGGTAAGACGTTCAGAGTGGGGGATCTAGTACTTCGATGAGTCACCGTCTCTCAACCTCAGAGCCAAGAGAAGCTCACCCCAATTGGGAAGATCCGTATGAAGTGGTGGAGGTCATCCGATTTGGAACTTATCGCCTGAAGGAGCTCAGAGGAATAGTGCTTTTCCGATCTTGGAACTCAGAAAATCTGAGGATGTATTATCAGTAAACTTTCTTTAATAAAATTTCTTCGTTCAGCATTATTATTTTCTGGTGCAAGAATTACGTGATGACAGAAAAGAAATGAGCGAAAGTGGCCCGTTAGGAACAGGAGGAGGACCTCATCCGAATATGAGCAAAGTCGAAGGCCTCGTTCACCTTAGACAAGATGGAAGGAGAGGCACGGACGATGGTCTGTATGTGCCCCCATAGCCCGTTAGGAATAAAAGAAGAACCTCATCCTAATGCGAGCAAAGTCGAAGACCTCGTTCACCTTAGACGAGATGGAGGGAGAGGCACGGACGATGGTCCGTATGTGCCCCCATAGTCCGTTAGGAACATGAGGAGAACCTTGTCCTAATGTGAGCAAAGTTGAAGGCCTCGTTCACCTTAGACGAGATGGGGGGAGAGACACGGACGACGGTCCGTATGTGCCCCCACAGCCTGTTAGGAATAGGAGGAGACCTCGTTCTAACGCGAGCAAAGTCGAAGGCCTCGTTTACCTTAGATGAGATGGAGGGAGAGGCACGGATGACGGTCCATATGTGTCCCCACAGCCTGTTAGAAATAGGAGGAGAACCTCATCCTAATGCAAGTAAAGTCGAAGGCCTCGTTCATCTTAGATGAGATGGAGGGAGAGGCACGGACGATGGTCCGTATGTGCCTCCACAGTCCGTTAGGAGTAGGAGGAGAACCTCGTCCTAACGCGAGCAAAGTTCAAGTTCGAGCTCCGAAGTCTGCAAGAGATGAGATCTCCTCCGATCGCCTTAGTCAACCTCGGCCAGAGATAAGATCTCTTTCGAGCAATGGCGACAACCTCGGCAGGAGATAAGATCTCCCCCGAGGGTTTGGGCCAACCTCGGCTGCAGGAGATGAGATCTTCCTCGAGCATTCAAGTCAACCTTGACCAGAGATAAGACCTCTTTCGAGCAACGGCGACAACCTCAGCTAGAGATGAGATCTCTCCCGAGCGACCAAGCCAACTTCGATCGTAGGAGACAAAATCTCCTTCGAACGTCCGCATCAATCTCGGCTGCAGGAGAGGAGATCTCTCCCAAATCAGCCTCGACTGCTAGCAACAATATCGCCCCCGAGAAGCTCAACCTCCGACCTTGACCATAGAAGATGAGATCTACTTCAACCTCGGTTGGAGATGAGATCTCTTCCGGGCTTCAACTTCAACATCAACTTTGGCTGGAGATGAGACCTCCTCCAAGCTTCAATCTGAACCAGCACGGAGCCCAGAAGAGGACTTCGGCAGTCGCCTTTTCTGCACTTCCTTCCTTCAAGTTTTGAACTCGAGAGTGGGGGAACTATTGTTAGAGATAAACTCCGCTCCTACCGAAGTCCAGTTCGATGCTCAGCTTAACACAATCGATAGCCGTGGAACAGCCTCAGCAGTCGAGCTCCTTCGGACTCTCAGCGACCGGGCCTTAGCCGAACCCCTTCAACCGACCAAACTCTTCAGCGGTCGAGCTCCTTCGGACTCTCAGCGGTCGGACCTTGGCCAAACCCCTTCAGCCGACCGAGCTCCTCAGTGGTCGAGCTCCTTCGTACTTCCAGCGGTCGGGCCTTGACCGAACTTCTTTTAAGCTCCTCCTTCGGTCGATCTCTTCAGTGGTTGTGCCCCAGCCGAACTTCTTAGCGGTCGAGCTCTAGTTGGACTCCCACAGGAGTCGAACTCTTTTTGAGCTCCCCTTTCGACCGAACTCCTCCAGGAGTCCGAACTCCTTTGAAATTGGTATATGCCTGAGTCCACCAACCAATGCCTACTTCCTCGGGCTACGACTGTCGGACCCTGGTAGTATGGCCGCCACTACCAGTCTGGCGATACCTTTTCCTCCATAATAAGCCCCATGTGGCCCACAATCAGATGATATGGTCACCACTACTGGCGACACCACTCTCTCCATAACCAGCCTCATGCAACCCACGATCCGTCAG
This sequence comes from Cocos nucifera, assembly GCA_006176705.1. NCBI lineage: Eukaryota > Viridiplantae > Streptophyta > Magnoliopsida > Arecales > Arecaceae > Cocos > Cocos nucifera. The sequence continues at coordinate 786,661 of QRFJ01001148.1, forward strand.
TATGGTTGTCACTATCCATCTGACGATGCCTTCCTCTCTGTACCGAACTTCATGCGGTCCCGATGGCTCGCTACCAGGCGGTATGGCCGTCACCATCAATTAAGCTCCACCTATAAAAAGGACACTCCAGATATGTTGACTCTAGGCTCTAAGCTCTCCTCTCCTCCTCTAAACTCTGCTGAACTCATTTCCGAGCACTTCATTCCTATTGGCTAGAGCTGACTTGATCGTCGAAGGATCCTACCAGAGCCATCCCCCACCGACTCCGAATGAAACTTTATTTTGCAGGTCTCCGACGGCGATCTCGTCCATCTCCGCTCCAGTTGGATCCGATAACGATCAATTTCTACACCAACAGACACTATCAAACTCATCTTTCTTTTAGAGGATGAAAGGGCTCGATTTCGCCGCCCACTCTCTTGCTCATCCACAGTACCCTACCACCATCTCTCTAATCGAGGAAGATAGAAATTTGAAGGAAAGGGCAAGAGGAATGGAAAGCAACATACTTTATCATCAGTATCTTGTAAACTTTCAAAGGCTATTAAATACAGAGATTTGGCTTTCAAATCAATAGAGTATCATGCTCTCTTTACGAATAATTTATTATATTTGATTTAATCTGCTCCAATAGATTGATTCAGATCTCAAAACATATATATTATTTTTTAAAAAATAATAAAAATATTATTTTTAAAAAATAAATTAGTATGTTATTATTTTTAAAATTAAAAAATGATATATTATCTTTTTAAAATAATAATAAATTAGTATTTTAAAAAATATTATTATTATTTTTATAATATTTTATTTTAAAAAAATACTATTTTTATCTTTATCCCTTCCCTACTTTTATTTTTTAAAATATTATTTTTTATAATTATTTAAAATACTACTTTATTATAATTTAAAAATAATATTTTAAATTTATTATTAATAATAAAATAATAATATATTTTTTCTCCTTCTTTCAAAATATTTTTTTCTTTTCTTTCTTTTTCCTCCCTTCCTTTCCTTCCCATCCTTTCCTCCCACCGCCTCCCCCTCCAACCCCCTGCCCCACCGCATGAGGCCCAAGTCATAGTCATCCGCACTGTCCCTACTGTGGTGTTGCCCCACCTTCATTTATGCTGCACCCGCCATCCGCACGATCACCAAACCCCCTCCCCTCCTCCAGCTCCGGCACCACCAACTCTCTTCCCATCCCTTCTATCGGCTCTGGCACTACCAACCCCCCTTGCCTCCCCTCCTCACTCCCCAATGTCTCTTATGCCTCCCCACCCCATGCGATCATCCCCTGCACCCTCCGCGGCCCTACCCCTGCAAGGAGGAGGAGGCCTCCCCCTGCTCCCTGCCCCAGCTCCCCAGCCTCGTGGAGCTACCGAATTTTCTCCGTGCCACCAAGGCACCACCTGCCAACGAACACCTAGGGGAGCGAGAAAGGCCGGCCCTTTTCTAGCAATGCCTGCAGCTCCCATCGATAAGCGGCGTCCATGGACAGGAGCTTACCTCAACCTTCGGAAGTCCAAACAGTGAACTGAACCTCGCTGCAACCGTCACACGAATACATGATCCTCCACAGCAATCCCCTCGAGATGCCGCCCCAGCTCCCTAGCCTCGTGGAGCTATTGGATTTCCTCCATGCCGTCAGGGAACCACCCACCAACGAACACCTGGGAGAGCGAGAAAGGTCTGCCCTTTCCCAGAAGCACCTGTAGCTCCTGCCGGTAAGTAGCATCCATGGATGGGCTTACCTCAAGCTTTGGCAGTCCAAATGGATGGAAGGCTTAGTGCGATTGAAATAATGGTTACATGTGGCACAGCTAAAATCATCTGAGATGCTGAGATGGTAGCACCCCACAGCCTCTTGACCATATAAGTAGTATAATTATGCGCAAGACCAATTCTTAATGTACGGTGTCCATATATCTTTCTCTAGGAAATACTTTCTATGTCACGGGCACCGTCCGCGGTGATTGGCCCTCATGCAAGGCTGGAGTACAATGCTCCAAATTTTTTTTTTTTTTTTTTTTTGGCTTCAATCCTACATGAGAGCTAATCATCATAAGTGATATCCTTGGAGCTACACCATCCCTAGAAAGAAATTCGTATCTTTCTTTATGTACTTTCTCTACCGCATAAGAGGTTTGTGCACAGGGAATTCCCAGGCGCCTCATGTCCGCATATAGCTTATATGTGCTGGAAAATAAGCATAATATTTCTAAGCACGAGAACAATTTTTGGTGGACGGTGTCAGCATATCTTTCTTTATGCGGTTTATTGACCGCATAAGATTGTATGCGCAGATAGTTTCCTGGTGTGTCAAGTCTGCATGTTAGGTGCGTGCGGATGTTGCGTCACATAAAACTATTATGCTGTCGCTTGCTTCATGATGTTTATATACGGGGATTCTGTTCCGCATAATAATAATTCTATATAAAAAAAAATCATGGATTATGCATCCGCATGAATCCATTCTTTGTGGATTTTTTATATAAAAAGATCATGGGTGAAAGAGGATGCCGTGTAGTTCCCTAAAGCGTTGATCTTGTTACTTTAGGATAAAGCACATGCACCCATTGAAATCAATGGATAAAGCACATGCACCCATTAGGCGGTGAACGGTCATCTCCATTGCCGCCGGCGTCTGCGACGAGTAGGGGGAGCCAAGTCGGACTAGAGAGAGCGACACCACTGATGGGGGGTAGGTGATTGCCTGAAGTTGGCGGAGGGCCAGCGTTGGAAAGGAGGAGCTCAAGATATTGGGAAGGAGGTGGACTCTTATGGATAACTCTTCTTGCTCGGTTAAGCATAAGCACCGGATTAGTCCTCCAAGGTGATTTGGAGTCCCATCTTTTTGCTCATCGAGCTATTAGGCTAAATTAGCTGGTAGGAAAGATTGTGAAACGTAAAAGAAAGATAATAAACTGAAAAATGTTGACTTGAATTCCGATCTCATATGCATTACGCTTTACTATGATATTGGCACTCAGAGCCCCTTCTTTTATTCACAAAATAAGTCCCGTGAAGGAATAGCATTTAGCTAATTCGTTCCAACCCTCAAGCATAGCTCAGATGGTATTTTCCAATTGTGGGTGTTCCTGCAAAACAGGAGAAAAATAATGCTTAAAATCCATGAGATAAATTTCATACCGATACAAAAATATGGAATGGATAGTCGTTTATATGATTAGCCCATCTCTTGGACATACAAAAATTTTCTAGTAGCTAAAGCCAGATGGGTTGCTGTAAACACGACTAACTAAGATATAATTAGTTATTCATAATAAAATTTTTATTTTATTTGTCCAATTACCCTAAAATTTGGTTGAAAATTTTTAAATTTTCCATTTTAAAAGGTTAAAACTTTTAAATAGAGTGCTAATTCTGTCCTTTTTAAATGATTCAAAAGTTCTAGAATTTGATTTTAGTAGTCCCACGTTGGATGATTCAAAAGTTTTATTCCTTTGACTAGATTGCTCATATTGACTTGGTCAATCTGGTCATTCAATGAAGGCAACACTATTCCGAAGATGACAGTGAAAATGAAATTTACACTTCGATGGCTAAGTGTGGGGTTCAGCAAGCAAGCAGGCTAGCTCTTTTTTGATAGATAAATTTGTTATTATATTTTTCAAGTTATCTAGGCTAGTACTTTGATACTATGCAATTATTTCCAAATTGTCTAGGCTTGTGGCAAACTTGGTGGAGGACTGCTACCCATTGAGAAAAAGAGCATCCAAATCTCAAGTGAACATGGTCAAAGATGGTGGTGGACCTTCCTTTAGGTTGAATAATCAAAAATCCTTAGTAACCTTTGTCCATTCATCTTGTGATTGGTGATTTAATTCTAAGCTAATGCACATATTTCTTTTGATTGTTCTTAATTCTCCACCTTTCAAAAATCAAGTGGAAGAGATGTAATGCGTAAGAATGATTTAATAAGCAGCACAAGTGTTAGAAAAATATTGAGCAAACTTGAAGATGATATCTAGAAATATTTTAATTCTTTACAAAGTACTGTATGTTTCTAATGTTAGGAAAAATTTAATTAATACATCTTATTTAGTATCTAAAGGCCACAAATTATATTAGAAGAAAATAAGATTGTAATCACTCATAAAGATATTTTTATAAGAAAAGAGTTTGTATTTGAAGGCTTATTCAAATTAAGTATAATTCCAAAAATCTGATTAAAGATTTTTCAATTGTTTTCAATCTTAAATATTCCAATATTTGGTATGGTAGGTTTGGTTATGACCTTTGACTAAATCCATTAAATAACTAACCTAAACATGATTTCAAAAATCCATCGGAATAAAAATGATCAAGTGTGAAATTGTGTTCAAGTCAAGAATACTCGTAAATCCTTCAAATCTATTTAAAGGAGCTCAAACCTTGTTCAATGTATGTGACTCTACAAAATTACTGACTTAGGTTAGATTGGGTTAAATGTGTGTGTATGTAGGTTATATATAGGTCAAGTTGAGTTGGGTTTGGATCAATATGAATCTATTTTTTGGAAACTCAAACCAAAATTGAACTGAATTTTTTTTGGTTTAAGCCTTTCTCAAAGTAATACCAAATCAAATTAAAAAATAAATAAAGAAGAATGATATAAACTGAACTGAAAAGACCGATTCAAATTGGATTTGTGGTTTGGCCTAGTTTTTGCAAACCCCTAATGGCAATGAGCAAGCTTTTTATATAGCATAGATCACTTATGTTAAAGCCAAAGCTTGCGACAATTTAGCTCGAGTCAATAAACTTCAGGGAGGAGAAACTTTAGATAGAAACATATCACATTCCAGTTAATTAGAAGTCAAACAAGCGAACTACTTGCAAGCAAAATTAAATTTGGCTCATCGGGTTAGAAAAAGAACCAAGCTGTTATAATTTGTGAAGAGTAAATTTTGCAAATTATGTATTACTAATACCACTCAGTATTTCAAAATATTGTGAATATCATTCAGCAAATTGCACTCGCCTCTAACTTAGAGGGCAACTATAACTGGAAGTTCGGTCAAAAAAACCTTGCATTGAGTGACTTCTTTCAATAGTAAAAATAAAAGTATCATCCCCAAAACAACCAACTATAGAAAAATTAGCTACAATTAAATGGCTCAGTGTGTTGGCTCAAGATATGCATTTTTCATCATGTTATTACTTTTGCCATTCTGCATCCGGGACCCACAAAAAAAAAAAAAAAAGAAAAAGAAAAAGAAAAGAAAAGAAAAAAGAGTTCCAGACCTTTTGTTGAAATCAAACATAGATAGGCGATCTTTTTGCTCCAAAAAAAAAAAAGAAAAAGAAAAAAAAAGGGAAGCTCAAACCTAAGACCCCCACCTCACATGGCCACATGGTTTCTTCATCGCACATTGCTTTGGATGTTGTTAGCATCTTAACTATTGCTTAAAAAAGATAAAAGTTGGAACACAATTTATTTTGCAGATCTCACGTGGGTGGAAAATCCACATGAGGCTTTGGACCAAGTCCGAGTCCAACAACTCTTCATGAATCACATGAAGGCTTTGTATGTTCCTTCGACTAAGTCCAAGTGCAACAACTCTGCCCGACTCACAGCAAGGCTTGGTACGTTCCTTCGACATGACTGCTTGTCTTGACTTGGTCGATCTCATCACCCTTCGGCAAAGGCATGCTAATCAGAAGGTGACGAGTGAAAAAGAAGTTTGCACTTAGATGGGCGGTGCCGTGTTCAGCATGCAGGCTCGCTCTCTGCGTCATTGTCAAGCGCGTCATGCTAGTCCCTTTTTTTTTTTTTTTTTTGGTGAGAGTTATTGTAGTCTTTTTAAATGAACGAATGGACGAGTGAAATGGGCCGCCCCAAATGTTTTTAGTTGGAAAAGAAGGGTCAAGCCGGCCCCCAAACCACCTCTTAGAAGTCTTGCAATCATTAATTAGTGTTAGGAGGAAGTCTTTAAATAATCCATGCTGTCTCGGCTACCTATTTGATGCCCTGCAACAATTTCCACACTTAGCCATCGAAGTGCAAACTTCGTTTCACCTGTCTTCTTCGGATTATTGAAGCCTTAGCTGAAGGATAAGATCAACCAAGTCCATACAAGCAATCTAGTCGAAGGAACGAAGAGTCATTCCCCCGTTCATTAAAAAAGACTTCCTAGCAAGCTTGTCCATCGCAAAGGGCTCCCCTGTTTTTCCTCAATTCACCATGGCAGCATCCATTGTGCTTCCGTTCCTCGTTCTTCTATTAGCCAGCTCTTCCCTCTCTTTTAATATCGATTTTGCCTACAACGGTTTCAAATCCACCACTAATCTGAGCTTGGATGGCTCTGCTCATATCACATCCAATGGTGTTCTGCAGCTCACCAATGACAGTCAGGGACAAGTTGGCCATGCCTTCTTCTCCTCACCAATTCAAATGCTGCTCAACGACACTCGCGTCATGACACAGACTACAATCTCCTTCAGCACAATCTTCGTCTTCGACATCATCACTGTTGGGAGCGCAGGCGGCCATGGCATCGCCTTTGCAGTGGCCCCTACAAAGACTCTCAATGGCGATTGTTGCCATCACCTTGGCCTCCTCAATGAAAGTGATGATGGAAATTCTTCCAACCACCTCTTTGCAGTCGCGTTTGACACCGCGTACGCGGACGTCGCGAGCAATCACGTTGGCGTCGATATAAACAGCATAGATTCCAATGTCTCGGCAAATGCCTCCTACTACACCGATGATTCCAGGATCGAGAATATTAAATTGGAGGGTGGGCAACCAATTCAGGCCTGGATAGACTATGATGGTGTTGCAAAAATTCTGAACGTGACCATTGCTCCCCTCTCCGTAGGCAAACCAAGCCGACCTCTCATATCACGCTCCATCGATCTGTCACCAATTTTTAAGGAGTACATGTATGTTGGTTTCTCTTCAGCGACGGGGATTCTCACGAGTTCTCATTACATCTTGGGATGGAGCTTTCGGACCAATGGAGTGGCGCGCTCCCTCGATCTATCTCACCTACCCCTTCCTCCACAACCAGCAAAAGCTTCGTCGACTTCCAAAGCCATTCGAATCAAAACTGGGGTCATAACTTTCCTTGCTACGCTTCTCTTGATAGCGCTTGGATTCTCTGTTTCGTGGCATTTTTGGCGGAGGTCAAAGCTTGCAGAGACTCTTGAGGATTGGGAAGTAGATTATCCGCACAGGTTCCCATACAAGGACCTTTACAGGGCAACCAAAGGATTCAAAGAGACAGAGGTACTCGGCACGGGTGGCTTTGGCGTTGTGTACAAGGGCACCCTGCCACGCACTGGAGAAGAAGTTGCAGTCAAGAAGATCTCTAGTAATTCCAGGCAAGGAGTGAGAGAATTCGTAGCAGAGGTGGCGTGCTTGGGCCGCATGAGACATAGGAACTTGGTGCAGCTCCAAGGATGGTGCAAGCGAAACGAAGACCTCCTCCTTGTCTATGAGTTCATGCCAAATGGCAGCCTTGACACCTTGCTCTTTGAAGGTGAGAAGTGTAGGCTGTTGAGTTGGGATGAACGGTTTAAGATCCTCAAGGGAGTTGCTTCGGGACTCGCCTACCTACATGAAGAATGGGAGCAAGTGGTTGTCCACAGAGACATCAAGTCCAGCAATGTTCTGTTGGATGCTGAAATGAATGGAAGGTTGGGCGACTTCGGTCTTGCTAGATTATATGAGCGTGGCAAGAATGCTCACACGACGCTTGTGGTTGGAACCATTGGATACATTGCACCAGAACTGTCGCTCACCGGCAAACCCATGGCCAGTTCGGATGTCTTTGCTTATGGTATATTGCTTTTAGAGGTGGCGTGTGGTCGGAGGCCAATCGAGCAGACCGCTCCAGCGGAACAGCTACTTCTGATGGACTGGGTGAGGAAGTGCAAAATGAGAGGCCAGCTATTGGAGGTTGTGGATCCCAAGCTTGGGAAGTCCTATATGAAGGAGGAAGTTGAGCTGGTACTTAAGCTAGGACTGGTTTGTTCTCAGTCCATCCCAGAGGTCAGGCCTACCATGAGGCAGGTGATCCAATATCTCAACGGGGATGACGGTCTCGCAGATGATGTGGCACTCGTGTCCTCACAAGCTGATTCTTTTGATTTGGCATCGCGCAACTCATATCTTTCATCCTTTGATATTGTGTCTTCCAGCTCCCTCAGTGGAGGTAGGTAGGTGTGAGAGGGTTCCACGACCAGTATGTGTTTAGTTGGTTAATTTATGGCATCTTTCTTCTGTTGTTGTTGGATAAGGAGTCTCTTCGAAAGAATAGGAGGATAGCGGAACAGGTGCGGATGGAGGGTCCGGTACGGCATGTCCAAGTTTACTCTCTCCATGCCTGATCTCTATTTAGCTTTTCGTGTATTTTTTTTTTTTAGTTGTAATAATAGTTTTCCTTTTATTTTTAATGTCACTGTTGGTGCAGAAATCCGTCGCCGCCGGAGGTCGCCGCGATCGAGGCCGCTGGGCGCCGCCGGGGACCTGCAAAACGAAGTCCCATCCGGAACCGGTGGGGTGGTGGCTCCGGCAGGACCCTCCGACGGTCAAGTTAGCTTCCGGCCAACAGTAATGGAGTGCTCGGAATGAGTTCCGGAGCTTAGAGGTGAGGAGGAGAGCTTAGAGAGTCGAGAGTTCAGAGAGCTTAGCCTTAATATGTCGGGAGGGGTCCTTTTATAGCGGAGCTTAGTTGATGGTGACGGCTGTGCCGTCTGGCAGAGAGTCGTCGGGCAGCATGGAGTTTGGTACGGAGAGGAAGGCGTCGTCCGATAGATCGTGGGAGCCATACCGGCGAGTCATCGTGGAGCCATACCGGCGAGTCGTGGGCCGCATGGAGTCCGGTACGGAGAGGAAGGCGTCGTCCGGTAGATCGTGGGAGCCATACCGGCGAGTCGTGGGCCGCATGGAGTCCGGTACGGAGAGGAAGGCGCCGTCCGGTCTCGCTGCAGGCGACAGTTCGTCCAATGGAGTCCGGACTTGTAGCAGAGTTCGGCCGAGGGGGAAGCTGGGGGAGTTCGTCTGGCTGAAGGGTCGGCCATCTGTAGAGTTCGGCCGCGGGACGGTTGCCGAGGAGTTCGACCGCTGAGAGGCCCGAAGAAGCTCGGCTGGCCAGTTGAAGGACTTCGGTTGCTAGTTGGTTCGGCCAGGGCTCGCTGAGGAGTTCGGTCGCCTAGGGTCGGTCCGAAGGGGTTCGGCCACTTGGGCTCGCCTGAAGTCGGTCCGAAGGAGTTCGGCCGTGGGGTCCGAAGGAGTTCGGCTGCATGGGCTCGCCTGGGGTCGGTCCGAAGGAGTTCGGCCGTGGGGTCCGAAGGAGTTCGGCTGCATGGGCTCGCCTGGGGTCGGTCCGAAGGAGCTTCGGCCGTGGGAAGTCCGAAGGAGTTCGGCTGCATGGGCTCGCCTGGGGTCGGTCCGAAGGAGTTCGGCCGTGGGAAGTCTGAAGGAGTTCGGCTGCATGGGCTCGCCTGGGGTCGGTCCGAAGGAGCTCGGCCGTGGGAAGTCTGAAGGAGTTCGGCTGCATGGGCTCGCCTGGGGTCGGTCCGAAGGAGCTCGGCCGTGGGAAGTTCGGCGGGCGGAGGGAGTTCGGCCCGGAGCTTGGCGCAGGGGAGTTCGGCCTCTAGGCAGTTCGGCCGTGGTAGGGGCTCGGCCTGGCGCCTGGCGCTAAAGCTCTTCAGCGGCTACTGGTTACATTGGGCTGAGCGTCGGGCCGGGCTTCGGCAGGAGCGGGATTTATCCCCAACAGTAGCCCCCCCACTCCCGAGTTCAAAAATTGAAGGAAGGGAGTACCAAAACAGGCGGCTGCCGAAGTCTTCTTCCAGGCTCCGCATTTGTTGCAGCTGAAGCTCGGGGGAGATCTCATCTCCAGCCAATATTGACGCTGAAGTTGAAGTGGGACTCGTTTCCAGCCAAAATTGGTGAAGCCGATGTTGAGGCCGGGGTCAATGTCGCCCCCCATGATCAGGGTCGGAGTTGACATTGCCTAAATCAACCAAAGTCGACTCGGGGGGAGACCTCCCTTTTTTGCAGTCAAGGTTATGATCGCTTGGGGGAGATCCCGTCTCCCGCTGATGCTGACACCGAAGTTGAAGCTGAGGTCCGAAGGAGACCTCGTCTTCTGCAGTGAAGCTTGCCGTAGACTCTGGGGCTCGGCCTTGGACCTTGCTCACGTCAGGACGAGGTTCTCCTCTTGTTCCCAACGGGCTGTGGGGGCACATGGGGACCGTCGTCCTCGCCTCTCCCCCCATCCCGTCCTTGGTGGACGGGGCCTTCGACTTTGCTCACGCTAGGACGAGGTTCTCCTCCTGTTCCTAGCCGGCTGTGGGGGCACATGAGGACCGTCGTCCTCGCTTCTCCCCCCATCCCGTCCTTTGTGGACGGGGCCTTCGACTTTGCTCACGCTAGGACGAGGTTCTCCTCCTGTTCCTAGCCGGCTGTGGGGGCACATGAGGACCGTCGTCCTCGCTTCTCCCCCCATCCCGTCCTTGGTGGACGGGGCCTTTGACTTTGCTCGTGCTAGGACGAGGTTCTCCTCCTGTTCCTAGCCGGCTGTGGGGGCACATGAGGACCGTCGTCCTCGCTTCTCCCCCCATCCCGTCCTTTGTGGACGGGGCCTTTGACTTTGCTCGTGCTAGGACGAGGTTCTCCTCCTGTTCCTAGCCGGCTGTGGGGGCACATGAGGACCGTCGTCCTCGCTTCTCCCCCCATCCCGTCCTTTGTGGACGGGGCCTTTGACTTTGCTCGTGCTAGGACGAGGTTCTCCTCCTGTTCCTAGCCGACTGTGGGGGCACATGAGGACCGTCGTCCTCGCTTCTCCCCCCATCCCGTCCTTTGTGGACGGGGCCTTCGACTTTGCTCACGCTAGGACGAGGTTCTCCTCCTGTTCCTAGCCGGCTGTGGGGGCACATGAGGACCGTCGTCCTCGCTTCTCCCCCCATCCCGTCCTTTGTGGACGGGGCCTTTGACTTTGCTCGTGCTAGGACGAGGTTCTCCTCCTGTTCCTAGCCGGCTGTGGGGGCACATGAGGACCGTCGTCCTCGCTTCTCCCCCCATCCCGTCCTTTGTGGACGGGGCCTTCGACTTTGCTCACGCTAGGACGAGGTTCTCCTCCTGTTCCTAGCCGGCTGTGGGGGCACATGAGGACCGTCGTCCTCGCTTCTCCCCCCATCCCGTCCTTGGTGGACGGGGCCTTTGACTTTGCTCGTGCTAGGACGAGGTTCTCCTCCTGTTCCTAGCCGGCTGTGGGGGCACATGAGGATCCGTCGTCCTCGCTTCTCCCCCCATCCCGTCCTTTGTGGACGGGGCCTTCGACTTTGCTCACGCTAGGACGAGGTTCTCCTCCTGTTCCTAGCCGGCTGTGGGGGCACATGAGGACCGTCGTCCTCGCTTCTCCCCCCATCCCGTCCTTGGTGGACGGGGCCTTTGACTTTGCTCGTGCTACTGTTGGGGTTGCGTTTTCTGGGATGGGAACGCATTCTCTCCGACTCCGGAAGTCGTCTCTTGATCTCCAGCAGCACTTGAGCCTTCGGGGTGTTGAGGGGGGCGTAGCTGTGAAAACGCCGCCGGAGGGGAGAACCTTGGCGCGGAGATGAACCTCGTCGCGGGGGAGAACCTCGGCGCCGGGGGGAACTTCGGCGCCGGAGGGGACTTCGGCGTCGGGGGGGACTTCGGTGTGCCCTTCCGTCGGTGGCTTCCCGCCCCCGAGCCTGAGGTGGAGTCCGGGCTCGCCCGCGACCAGGGGGAGTTCGGGAGCGCGGCCAAGCTTCGGTGCGCTTTCTTTCTTCGGCGGGCCTTCCCGCTCTGCCTACTCGTCGCTTGTCGCGAGCCTTCATTATCCTTGGCCTCAAAAGCCTCCTCTGCCCGGGCATAGCTTTCGGCCCGAGCTAGCATGTCAGCAAAATCCCTGGGATATTTCTTTTCCAGGGAGAACAACAGGTCGTTCTTCTGAAGGCCGCCCTTGAGTGCGGCCATAGCAACTGATTGGTCCAGGTTCCGGACTTCCAGCGCGGCAGCGTTGAACCGGGTGACGTAAGCCCGGATGGGCTCCCCCTCTTTTTGCCTGATGGCCAACAAGGAATCCGAGCCTCTGCGCGGCCGTTTGCTGCTGACAAAGTGGGCCGCGAATTATTGACTCATTTGGTCAAATGACAGGATGGTGCCCGGCTTAAGCGCCGAGTACCAATTCCTGGCCGCTCCTTTGAGGGTAGAAGGGAAAGCCCGACACAAGATGGCATCAGGCGCGCCATGGAGCAACATCGTAGTCCTGAAAGCCTCCAAATGGTCGACCGGGTCGGTGGTCCCATCGTAGCTTTCAAAATGCGGGAGCTTGAAGTTCGGCGGTACCTGTTCCTGCATAATTTTCTGTGAGAAGGGAGGATCAGTGCAAATATCGTTACCACGGGAGGAAGGAGTATGACGAAGTTCTTCTATGCGTCGTCCCATCTCCAAGAGCCTTTGATCCAGGAAGTCTTCGCGATCCTTAATCCCCAAGGTCTTCTCGCGGAATAGGTGTGAAGCCTCTCCCTGGGTCGAGCCGCGGTCCGAGCAGGGGCTCCTTGCCGGCTGCCCTTCTCTCCCGAGGGCCGGAGGTCGGGTAGCCCACATCGGTCGCTCCTGAACTGGGTTCCCGGGCTCCGGGGAACCCCGCGCCGGTCGAGTGGGCGCCGGACCTCGCGAATGCGTGGCCTGCACCGCCCGCACCGCCTCCGTAAGATCGCGGACCTGCTGGGCAAGCAGGTCGAACCGCTCCGCATCCACCGCGGGTACGGAGCGGGCCCGTGTCGCCGGGGCCGGAGCGGGAGCGGACGGACCCGAACGGGATCGGGCCGCGGAGGCTGCCGACCTCCGGGTCGAGGCCCTTCTGGGGGGCATTTTTCTTTCCAGAAAAGGAATACTGAAGAAGGAGAAGAGAGATCCGGAGCAGGGGAAGGAAATCGTCGCCGAGCACTCCTTTAAGAACAAGGGAACCTCGAAGGTTCAGGCCCTCCTTCTAGCGCCAATCTGTTGGTGCCAGAAATCCATCGCCGCCGGAGGTCGCCGCGATCGAGGCCGCTGGGCACCGCCGGGGACCTGCAAAATGAAGTTCCGTCCGAAACCGGTGGGGTGGTGGCTCCGGCAGGACCCTCCGACGGTCAAGTTAGCTTCCGGCCAACAGTAATGGAGTGCTCGGAATGAGTTCCGGAGCTTAGAGGTGAGGAGGAGAGCTTAGAGAGTCGAGAGTTCAGAGAGCTTAGCCTTAGTATGTCGGGAGGGGTCCTTTTATAGCGGAGCTTAGTTGATGGTGACGGCTGTGCCGTCTGGCAGAGAGTCGTCGGGCAGCATGGAGTTTGGTACGGAGAGGAAGGCGTCGTCCGGTAGATCGTGGGAGCCATACCGGCGAGTCGTCGTGGGAGCCATACCGGCGAGTCGTGGGCCGCATGGAGTCCGGTACGGAGAGGAAGGCGTCGTCCGGTAGATCGTGGGAGCCATACCGGCGAGTCGTGGGCCGCATGGAAGTCCGGTACGGAGAGGAAGGCGCCGTCCGGTCTCGCTGCAGGCGACAGTTCGTCCAATGGAGTCCGGACTTGTAGCAGAGTTCGGCCGAGGGGGAAGCTGGGGGAGTTCGTCTGGCTGAAGGGTCGGCCATCTGTAGAGTTCAGGCCGCGGGACGGTTGCCGAGGAGTTCGACCGCTGAGAGGCCCGAAGAAGCTCGGCTGGCCAGTTGAAGGACTTCGGTTGCTAGTTGGTTCGGCCAGGGCTCGCTGAGGAGTTCGATCGCCTAGGGTCGGTCCGAAGGGGTTCGGCCACTTGGGCTCGCTTGAAGTCGGTCCGAAGGAGTTCGGCTGCATGGGCTCGCCTGGGGTCGGTCCGAAGGAGTTCGGCCGTGGGGTCCGAAGGAGTTCGGCTGCATGGGCTCGCCTGGGGTCGGTCCGAAGGAGCTCGGCCGTGGGAAGTTCCGAAGGAGTTCGGCTGCATGGGCTCGCCTGGGGTCGGTCCGAAGGAGCTTCGGCCTTGGGAAGTCTGAAGGAGTTCGGCTGCATGGGCTCGCCTGGGGTCGGTTGATAAGTAGTAAAAATATACTAATAAAAGTATTAAATTATAAAATAAATTAAAATATTTTATTAAAAATTGATACTTTTATTAATCTTATGCAGGAAAGAAGGCTACCAATGTGAAGATCTCATTTTTCTGATTCAGATGAAATAAATTTCAGGCAAAACGGACTTCAAACGAGCCCAGAATCGAATTTCAAAAAAAAAAAAAAAAAAAAAAAAAAAAAAAAACGCTGACGCAACGCTGACGTCAGGATGACGTCAGCATTCTTCGCGGCGTACGGTGGACCAACCGAAGGGTATTTCAGGAATTTCACAGACGGAGGCGCGGTCTGATTGGTTGAAGAACGCGGCGGTCCACGCAACACCGGGCTCGCGCACGGTCCACGGAGGGCAATTTGGGAATTCTGGCTGATCCAACGGGCGGTTTTCACTGAATCTTGATCGGACGGACGAGAAGAAGGCGCTGATGGACGGCATCCGCAGCTCCCGGTCGAGATCCAACGGCCGAGATTCATCCCGACTGTAACTAAAGGTCTGAAGGCTGATTTCAACGAGATCGGACGGCCCAGATTCAATCCATTGGATGATCCAACGGCTGATATTAAATCCGACTTGATCTGGGTTATTTTAACGGGTTTTTGACTGGTTTTTGGACCGTTTGATCAACATCGCACGGCCAGAATTATTCAGATCATAGTTTGAATTGTTTTAGGAGTCTAAAATCGAGTTTTGGATGAATTTTGGAGACTTCATCTATAAAAGCCCCGTTGCCGTGAGAAAAAAAAAAAAAAAAAAAAAGAGAAAAGAAAAAGGGAAAAACAGAGAGAGACGGGAAGAAGGAAAAGAAAGAAAGAGAGAGAGGAAGAAAGAGAGAGAAGATATCAAGGAGCCTCTTCTTCTTCACCAAGTTCTCCGCATCAAGAGCAACAGATAATCAATTTCAGCAATCAAACAGTCTAATTTCTTCATGCTTTTTATTTTATTTACTGTTTTTAAATTTGTTATCATGAACTAAATTTTATTTTACTAAGGCTAAGGTGTAGCCACTCTTTTGATGCAATATTCAGTATAATTTATTTTTAAATTTTATTTATGAGGAGTATATAAATCTGATCTTAATGCTTTTAGATTATTGGCCATCTTCTAATTGATCTGATGAACATAGATGTTACGGACCAAGTACATCTATGTTAATGCTTCTTGATTATATACCTTGTATTATGAATCAAATTAGAATTCATATGCATGCGGGAATTTTAGTGCGCTTTGGACGCAGCGTATTTTAATTAGAGGGTTTCAAAAAACCTAATGCATTAATATTTATTTAAATTACACTTGGATAAAAGGGTAATTAATAAATATTAATAGATTTGCTATGCCTGGACCAAAGGGTAGTGAATAAATTAGGAGACTCCACCGTCACATGAAATAAAATTAATCTAAAAACCTGAATATCGTATTGATTGAGTTGGTGAACCGATTGCCTTAGTAATCCATTGCTCTTGAATTTAAAACCTCAATAATTTACACTCTCTCTATTTAATAAAAAAAAATTAATTATTTTAATTATTTTTTTTAATTTTTTTTATTCTCATAAATCGATCTTCTAAATAAAGCATAGGAAAGAGCTTTTCAGTACTTGTTTTCCAATCCTCTAGGGACGATACTCTACTCATTCACTTTATTACTTGATCGACTGGTGCACTTGCCATAGCTATAAATTAGCACGCATCAAGTTTTTAGCGCCGTTGCCGGGGATTGAGTTTAAAACAATATTGAAATTTTGATCCTAGCTTTACTTTAGAAATTTATTTTTAATTTTATTATTTAAAAAAAAAAAAATTGTTGTTCATTGCATGACACGTACTGGACATAGTAACTTACTACCTTTAGATCCAGAAATTGAAAGAACTATTAGAAGATTACAGCAAGAGAGAAACATGGCAGCTGAAGATCCTAACGACATCAATCTAGGATTGGATATGGCGACTGAAGGACAGCATGAAGCTATTCGACCAGTATATCGATCATTAAATGATTATATTACACCAGCTGTAGCCGATGCAGCTTCGAGCATCAGGAGACCGCCTGTACGAGCAAACAACTTCGAAATAAAACCGGCGATGATCCAGATGATTCAATCAACTGTCCAATTCAGTGGACACGTGCATGATGATCCGAATGCCCATATTTCTAATTTTCTTGAACTTTGCGATACTTTTAAAATTAATGGGGTGTCGGATGATGCTATTAGATTAAGGTTATTTCCTTTCTCTTTACGGGATAAAGCTAAAAATTGGCTTCATTCTCTTCCGGTAGGTTCTATCACAACTTGGGAATGTCCTAGCCAAAATTTTTAGCCAAGTACTTTCCAACTTCCAAGACTGCTAAGATGCGCAATGATATCCTTCCTTTATGCAGATGGACATGGGACACATATAGAGCTTGGGAACGTTTCAAGGAATTATTGAGGAGAATGTCCACATCATCAACTAACCCGTATGGCTTCAGGTACAAACTTTCTATAATGGTTTATCTCCTACTAATCGTTCTATGATTGATGCAGCAGCAGGAGGAACCATTAACCGAAAAACAGAGGAAGAAGCATTCGATCTAATCGATGAGATGGCATCAAATAGCTATCAATGGCAGACAGAGCGCATGATGCCAAAAAGACTAGCAGCTGTGCAGGGAGTAGATTGCGTGCCAACCTTACTAGCTGAAATTGCAGCCCTCAGAGCCGAAGTCACAACCTTAAAGGGAACAGCTATGCATGTTCAGAGCATTACTTGTGATCTGTGTGGAGGAGGACATGATAGAATAATTGCCAGACAGGGTAGACAGCATCCAAATTTCTCATGGAGCAATCAAAATGCAGCACAACAACCACCCCCGGGATTCCAAGTACCTGAAAAGAAGTCTAACATGGAAGAGCTAATGGTCAAATTCATACAAAACCAAGAAGCAACTTTAAAAAATTTGGAAGTCAAACTTAGGCAGGACCAAACAGCAGCAATTCGAAACTTGGAGATGCAAATAGGTCAAATGGCTAAGATAATCTCCGAGAGACCTCAAGGATCCTTGCCAAGCAATACGGAGACAAATCCAAGGGAGCAAGTCAATGCTATCACCCTAAGAAGTGGTACAAAGCTGGAGGAGAGCCAATCAGAATGAGAACCGAGAGAGCCAACTACAAATAAAGAACCATCAACTCAAACTCGTCAGTCACCAAAACAACCAGCAGATGGATGGTCTCCAGGTATACGGTTTGCTGATCCAAATGTGAAGCCCTACGTGCCGCCACTGCCATTCCCAGAAAGACAAATACAGCATCCAGATAAGGAATTTTCTAACTTTTTCAAAATTCTAAAGAATTACATATTAATATTCCTTTTGTAGATGCTATTACTCAAATGCCCAGGTATGCCAAGTTTCTCAAAGAAATCTTAACAAATAAGAAAAAGCTGAAAGAGCATGAGAGAATAAATTTGAATGAAGAATGCTCAGCAATACTTCAAAATAAATTACCACAGAAGCTAAAAGATCCAGGGAGCTTTACTATCCCTTGCATTATTGGTGATTGTAGTTTTGATAAAGTTTTATGTGATTTAGGAGCAAGCATTAACCTCATGCCTTTTTTTCTATTTTCAAAAGCTGGGTCTAGGAGAACCAAAGCCTACACTATTACTCTCAATTAGCCGACAGATCCATTAAATATCAAAAGGTATAGTGGAGGATGTCTTGGTAAAGGTAAACAATTTATTTTCCCTGTTGATTTATTATTCTTGATATGAAGAAGATTATGATGTACCCTTATTTTAGGGAGGGAAGCCTTTAGCTACTGGAGGAGCTTTAATAGATATTCACAAGAGAAATTAAATTCTTAGAGTCCAAGATGAACAAGTTACTTTTAATGTTTTTAAAGATATTAAACATCCTGATAATCAAACTTGTTTTCTAATTGACATTATTGACAATCCATTAATATGAGAATTCTGTAAGAAAATAAGTTTGAGACTATAAAAGCAAGCAATGTCAAATTGAAAGAGGATTCGGTCAACATGAAAGTATTCCAATTGAAGTGGCACCAGCTTGATCCACTTTAGAATTCAAAGAAAGTCAAGTTGAAGACTATAAATCAGAACTACTAGATAGGTTGTTTCTTTTTTTTTTTTTAGTTTGGATCATTTTTTTTTTTTTACGTTTTGTTGTTGCACTTTTACTGCTCTGGTGTATATTTTCAATTTTACAGAAAAATCAATGAGAAGTCAAGCAAAAATTTCAAAGCTCCAAAGAATCAGATTGAGCCAAATCAGGTGTATTCTTTCCTATCCTTTATTACATCCTTTAATTTTTTTTCTTCTCCTTTTAAAATAATATAGAATAATATAAAAAATAAAAAAAATTAAATAAAAAAAAAATAAAAAAATCATGTGTTAAGAAGAAAATCTTGAGCAACGATAATTGATAAGTGATAAAGATAGATAATTTGCTAATGAATGTAATGAGTTAAAGAAGTAGATTAGTTGGTCAACTTTTAACAGCCTACTTAGGTCATTAAAAGATTATTAGCAACTTTTTTATTTTGCACTGCACACTAACAAGGCAAAGTAGGTATTGATTATAAGGCCAACTGAAGATTCAATTATCACTGAAAATTGGTAATTAATTATACATTCTAACAAAGAAACTTGAATTTAAGGAAAGAGCTATCTGCTCATAAATAAAGTGCAAAAGACAGAGTATATGTGGATTGCCCAAAGCCTAGTAACTGGTCTCTGCACTAGGTCAAGTGTGGAAATTCACGTAAAACGGTAAAGGGAAGGCAGGATGCTCAAAAAAAAAAAAAAAAAAGCAGTGTGAAAGCTACCTTAATTCATGAGTATAAAATTGAGAATGTATAAAAAATTGATCAAATAAGTGATAAGAGAGGATACTTTTGTTCTTCTAGTTTAATACTGAAATGCTAAAGTTAGTCATCACGAACATAAGTGCTATAGAATCTTTGATGTACTCTAAGAAAGTTTTAATTTTGTATTGACTAAAATTTGCTTCCGAAGCTCAATGCTTAGTTAGCAATATTTTCTAAACTTTTTGATCTTTAATCAAGATTTTATCTCTGTGATAAATAATTTTATTAAAATTGGATTAATAAACATTGCTAAGGGACTAGCAAATGAATAAGTTGGGGGTTGATAAGTAGTAAAAATATACTAATAAAGTATTAAATTATAAAATAAATTAAAATATTTTATTAAAAATTGATACTTTTATTAATCTTATGCAGGAAAGAAGGCTACCAATGTGAAGATCTAATTTTTTCTGATTCAGATAAAATAAATTTTCAGGCAAAACGGACTCAAACGAGCCCAGAATCGAATTTCAAAAAAAAAAAAAAAAAAAAAAAAAAATTGCTGACGCAACGCTGACGTCAGGATGACGTCAGCATTCTTCGCGGCGTACGGTGGACCAACCGAAGGGTATTTCAGGAATTTCACAGACGGAGCGCGCTCTGATTGGTTGAAGACACGCGGTCCACACAACACCGGGCCTCGCGCACGGTCCACGGAGGGCAATTTGGGAATTTCTGGCTGATCCAGGGCGCGTTTAACTGAATCTTGATCGACGGACGAGAAGAAGGCGCTGATGGACGGCATCCAAGCTCCCGCGTCGAGATCCAACGGCCGAGATTCATCCCGACTGTAACTAAAGGTCTGAAGGCTGATTTCCAACGAGATCGGACGGCCCAGATTCAATCCATTGGATGATCCAACGGCTGATATTAAATCCGACTTGATCTGGGTTATTTTTAACGGGTTTTTTGATGGTTTTTGGACCGTTTGATCAACATCGCACGGCCAGAATTATTCAGATCATAGTTTTGAATTGTTTTAGGATCTAAAATCGAGTTTTGATGATTTTTGGAGACTTCATCTATAAAGCCCCGTTGCCGTGAGAAAAAAAAAAAAAAAAAAGAGAAAAGAAAAGGGAGAGAAGAGACGGAGGAAGAAGGAAAAGAAGAGAAGAGAAAGAAAGAGAGAGAAGATATCGAAGCCTCTTTTCTTCACCAAGTTCTC